>BQNB010040288.1:0-43781 GCA_026074375.1 Tanacetum coccineum
CATTCCTTGCATGTTGAGCAATTTTTAGGAATTTTCTTTGAATTTTAAATCATAGTTTAATATTTTTCTTGCATTTATTAGTTTAAAAACTTTAAAAAAATCATAAAAAATAAAATCAAAATCAAAAAAATAAATTTCTTTTTCTAAAAATCATTTTTAGTCTTTTAGCATTTAGGAAAATTAGTTTGGACTTGTTTTGTCCATTTTTGCTCAAATTAGATTTTAGTGTACGTTTTATTAATCCCGATAACATTTTTGAGCATTTTCTTGTAATTGATTTTTATGTGTCTTTATTTGCTCACTAGTAGGAATTAGTTTTCGAAATCAAAGATCTTAGAACCATTCAACTCATTGTCCAAATAAAAACAGAGTTTCAATTCATAATTCTTGGGGTATAAACGACCCGGTGAACACTTACCGGTTAACGTACGATATTTTGTGTAGAATTTGATTTTAATCTTTATCCTCAAGGATTTCTAGTGAATTTCTTATACTTTAGTATTATACGTATATATAATTTGAATGTATCACTCCCTAAAGGTAAAACTCGACAAAACTCCATAACATACTCCCTGACTACTTGCTCCTGAATCTTAAACAACCTGTTCCATGCTTGAGAAGTAAAAGTCCTATCATCATGCATATCACTAACGTGACAGAGCTGATTGAGATTTTTGAGAGCTATCCCTTCGTGAAGTGAACTAAATTCATCAATGTCAAGGGCTTCGGGTCTCTCTATTTCCTTCCTAGAAAGTTCTGAGAGTTTCTTGCGGAACTCTTTTCATCTTTCAAATGAGAATTCCTGGTTTTTAAATTTCAGCCATTCGCTAGAAACACCTGGGAAACAAACTCTCAAAAGTTATATGGTGAATTGGTATCAAGATACTCCTGAAATTAAGAAATCAGGAGGACATTATGGCGTAACCCTAGTATGTGTTACGCCGTAACATACCTTTTTACGCCGTAATTATTACAACGATTACAGCGTAAACACTGTTTATGTCTATTTCCAAACACTACTTACAGGTTATTTTCAGCCATAAAATTTCCCATTTCTCCCTGAATACTCCCATTTTAACCAAGTTTTAATAAATAGAATTGGATTGGTTCCCCTATCTAACATTCTTATCAATAGATCTATAGACATGTTCAAAGAAATGATTCCCTCTTACGTCAATGTGATTAATAATGGTTAATTCGGGCAGGGTATAATTTTTAAGAATGTACTAATCAATCAATTAACTTGTAGATGGAAAAATCAAACAAGACAGATAATATTGCTTATTAAGATTACATTCAAAGAATGAATGGAAGAATATTTACCTACAATGAGGGATTGATTAGGAACAGTAAGAACACGATTTTACTGTAAAGATTTAAGGGTAAAACTGGTGAAGTAGGTGCCTTACGGCGTAAACACTTTTCTTTTTATACCCCAGGAAAATTTTACGACGTAACAGTTCGTATAGGTTACGCCGTAAAGTATTTAAAATCGTTTCAAAAATACCCATAAATGACTATTATGTCGTAACCCTCGACCTCGGTTACGGCGTAACATTTGAATGACCAAGAAGACATTATTGTTGTGCAGAAATTTAAAAGAACCTTTCATGTTGTCTCCCGACTAGCACTTTTGTTTATTTAACGAGTCGTTAAGTTCGACTCTCCTTCGGCTACGTTGTCTTATTGCGGGAGATTAATGTTCCCGCGTCCATCAGTGGAAAGCTAGTCCTTGCGTTGATTGTATCTGTATCTAGAAGTATATGCGTAAAAGAGATGATTAGTAACATGATTAAGTCCTAATTCATCAAAATAAACTATTCCTCGGTAGCGGCGCCAAAAACTTGATGCGTATTTTCTTTTAGATATTCTTTAGTCAAGTTTTAAATTTATAAAACTCGTTTCACAAAACGCACTTACGAGCAGAGAACCCGATCGCAAATAGTGTAGGTTTGGTAAATCCGAGGTCGTTCCAAAGAATAGTTATTTAATGAAATAAGACAATTACGAAAGAAATGGAGATTAAACAAGTTTGTAGAAATATAAGCAGGAGGAAAAGAAATGCTAGGGACGAAGGTATACTATCCTTGAATCAAACCAATTAGTTACTAAATCTCCTTTTGGTGCAATTTATTATTATAATTATCCGAGGTGACGCTAAACTAAGAATATCATCATTGTTTAGCCTATGATTACTAGGTGGAATGAACCCGCGAAGGAATTGACCTATTCCTAGTTCTTAGTGGTTAATTTCTCTGATTGCTTGATGATAGAGTAAACACGACTCTAATGTGAATCACGCCTAATACCATCTAGATCCTATGGTAGAAGCTTGCTTCCCGTGAAGCAAGGGTCAGGATTATACTATGGTCAAGGAGAATGCAAAAGATACAGGAAACTTAATTTCAATCTTAAGGCTAAGGGAACGCCTAATGGGTGTAGGACGGACCACCAATGAATGTGGGTAACTCAATTGGAGGATAGAGATTACTTTAGTGAAGAGGGTATCTTTACAATTAATGATCTCACAACCTTAACTCAAAACCTAGACTAAGTTCCTGTAATCAAAGCAATAAACAGATAATGATGATAATAACAAGAAGATAAAGGATACTAAAAGTAAATAAAACATTAATAGTATTAAGGAGAATTACACCATGCTAGATCCAGGAAATCATAGAATGAATACTACAGTTCCTAAAACTAAATCTGTCACATGTTACATGGTTCCTTCTTCCTTCCTTCGTATCTTTAGTTATGCTGATGAAGAGAGGTTTCTCTCCACACCCTTGTATGGGTTCTGGGTGTGGAGATATCTCTATAGACTTTGAGTTTGTTACAGCGTAATGTAGGTGTGAGGTTACGTCATAATCATGTTGATGAAGACTTCTATTTCATAGGCAAATATAATGTTGCGGCGTAATCAAATGATGGGATTACGGCGTAATGTTGACTCAGCAACTAAAGCCTTATTGACGTGTAATGTTTGCACCATAACCATGACTCATAATGTTTACACCGTAACCTTGTCGATGTGGTTACGGCGTAATCCTTGTTGTACGTATCTTTAAGTCCATTTAAGTCCAATTTACGTGTCAAAACATCAAAATGCATGTGTTTCCTGAACTTAGCATAAAAAGTGAATAAGTAACAATATCAAGGTATATAGATGTTAATTACAAGCATTTACGTAGGGATTTTGATATTAAAAGTATTCAATATTTGATGTTATCACAGATCCTCAGTAAAACATAGGCTTCGGGAAAGTTGGCAAAATATGATGTCGATTGAGGGGCATACAACATCACGTTCGAACCAAGAAATGTTGTGAAAGGGCAAGTACTGGTGGACTTCATAACCGAAACTCCGAATGGGGAGTCACCAGAAGAGTATCCAAAGGTAACACCCGAAAGGGATGACACAGAAGAGTGGGCATTGTTCACAAACGGGGCATCAGGTTCGAAGGGGTCCGGAGCGGGCCTAGTATTGATTGGTCCTAGCGGCATGGAACACGCTTATGCTCTCTGTCTGACGTTCAACAACACTAATAACGAAGCAGAGTATGAAGCACTTTTAGCGTGGCTAAGAATCACAAGGGGAATGGGCATATAAAAGTTAGAGCAAAAGTCAACTCTAAGTTAGTCGCCAGTCAGATAAACAGGAACTACGTAGCCAGCAGTAATAGCATGATGAAGTACCTGGAAAAAGCGAAGGAATACATCGCTTGCTTCAAATCTTTCTCCATAAAAAACATCCCAAGGAACCAAAATCATAAAGTTGACGTACTCAATAAGCTTGCCTCGGTGGCTTTCAACTACATAACAAAGGAAGTTTTAGTCGAGGTTTTGAACGAACGGTCTACGGAAGGAAAAGAGATCAACACCGTAGTAGAGGAAAAAGGAGACAATTGGATGACCCCAATCATCCGATGTTTGGAGGAAGGAGCATGGTCGGAGGATAAGAACGAGGCTCGCAACCTACGAGTAAAGATCAACCAATACGCAATGAAGAATGGGGTGTTATTTAAAAAATCATATTTGGTACCAATGCTTGTGTAGGCCCATTACAAGCAAACTATGTTATCTGGGAAATCCACATGGGGTCGTGTGGCATGCATTACGGCCCTCGCGCCGTAGTCAGGAAAGCAATGAGACAAGGATACTACTGGCCCACCATGCACAAGGACGCCAAGAAGGAGATCTAAAAGTGTGACTCGTGTCAGATACACTCAGTTGTGCCCAGGCTCCCCAAAACTTTCATGACTTTCATCATGCCTCCGTGGCCATTCTACCAATAGGGCATGGACATCCTGGGGCCTCTCCCCCAAGCTGTCGAAAGAATCAAATATGTAATTGTGGCAATCGATTACTTCACCAAATGGATAGAAGCTAAACCACTAGCCAAAATCACCAGTAAGGATGTAATACGTTTTGTTTTAGACAACATAATTTGCAGGTTCGGTCTTCGCCGGATAATCGTCACAGACAACGATACTCAGTTTATAAGTTACCCGTTCAAAAGCTGGTGTGCAAGACTGAACATTCAACAGATGAACACAGCCGTTGCTCACCCACAAGCTAACGGACTGGTTGGAAGAGCAAACAAAAGTCTAATGGAAGGGATCAAAACCAGGCTAGGAAGAGAGAAGGCTGGATGGGTAGATGAACTACCAAATGTCTTGTGGGCTCACAGGACATCAATCAAGACAAGTAATGGAGAAACGCCGTTCAGCTTGACCTACAGAAGCGAAGCAGTCATCCCAGCAAAAATAGGCATGCCCACTCACATAACCATGATGATAAGGGAAGGTTTCAACGAGGAAGAAATCTGCCTTAACCTAGACCTGTTGACGGAGAGAATAGAGTTAGCTGCCATCCGGGAGGCAAGATACAAGACGAAGCTGGAGCAATATTACAACAAGAAGGTCCATTTGACCAGTTTTAAGCCTGGGGAGTTCATGTTCCGTAAAAACGAAGCAAGCAGAGTAGAAGATCGGGGGAAGTTAAGACCAAAATGGGAGGGATCGTACAGGGTCGCGGAAGCATATCAGCATGGCTCTTACAAACTACAGACAATGGAAGACAAAGAAGTTCCACGCACATGGCACGCAATTAATCTTTGAAAGTGTTATTTGTAGGAATTATTGTGTAGGGAATTTCGATGTACTTTGTAATACGATTATTAATATGAAGCTCCTACTCCTCGTTGGTAGGAAAGGGCATTTTCCAAAGAAATTGATACATGAAAACATAGGCTCTTACCGGACGGCTCGCTACCTCCGGAAGGACCGTATGACCTAAAATCTCTAAAGGCCTAGCCAAAAGAGTACAGCCGGAGTGCATGGCACCGAAAGGCAAAAATCAAAATCTCTAAAGGCTTAGCCAAAAGAGTACAGCCGGAGTGTATGGCACCGAAAGGCAAAAATCAAAATCTCTAAAGGCCTAGCCAAAAGAGTACAGCCGGAGTGCATGACACAGAAAGGCAAAAATCAAAATCTCTAAAGGCCTAGCCAAAAGAGTACAGCCGGAGTGCATGGCACCGAAAGGCAAAAATCAAAATCTCTAAAGGCTGGCCAAAAGAGTACAGCTGGAGTGCATGGCACCAAAAGGCAAAAAAATAAAACCTCTAAAGGCCTACCAAAAGAGTACAACCGGCGTGCATCACACCGAATGGCAAATATTGAAACCTCTAGACTTTCAAGAAAAGATGCGCCGGAGCGCACAACACTTAAAATTATGCATCAACAAACAAGAACGGTAGGAATTTAGTCATAAGAACAAACACAAATCCCTCTGTCAAAAACAGATCCGAACGGATGACAATTATCATTACATTAAAGTAGGAATGCCTAGTTATTACATCCAAATGTTAAGAAAACAAAACAAAATGCAAACAAAAAGGTACGCGGAGCTAAGTCTTCTTTGGGGGAGGAGCACCATATCCGCCAAGAGACTTGGAGATGGTGGGAGTTGAGGTTCCTGCGAAGGGAGCGGGGTCAGGATGAACCTTTAACAGGTCAGCCACCGAGTGGTGATGCCCGCTAGCAATCCTTTCAATGTAGGGATACTTCTTCTCGAACAACTTATCATACCCGTATAACTTCTTGTCAGAATAAGGATCAAAGTTTTCAAATTCATAAAGAATGGCCATAATCTCCTTGACCGTGCGCCCCTCGCTCAATCCTTTACCCCATATGGCTTGAATAGCCATATTAAAGGGCTCTGAAAGACTCTATTTGTACTCGTGACTTTTTAGAAGTCGGCTAACCACTGTAGGGAGCAACTTTCGAATGCAGTCAAATTTTTCAATTTCAGCTTGACCCAGTTGAGCAGTGAGTTTCTTATGATCTTAGCCTTTTCGTCTAGCATTATCTCAGCATAAATTAATGCAGAGTCTTTCCTAGCCAGTTCAGCCTCCAGCGATTGGATTCGGGCAGCCTAATCATGATTGGCAGCAGATAAGTAGTTTTTCTCATTCTCCAAAATATGCACTTTTTGCCCACACCCAGCATGCTCCTATTTCACAGCCCTGTAAAGGTTGATCGCATCGGTGTAAAGTTTGGCATTATGCTCCAAATCTTCACGAGCAGTCACAAGCTTCCGAACCGTTTTTGAACATTCAGCATGAGTGTCAGCAAGGGTGTCATAGTCAGCCAAAAGGTTCTCAAGCCTCTCCAATATATTCGTCTGAGCCATGGCCCCTCTGGCCAGACTAAACCAAGCTCTCTGAAGTGAAACGTCGTTGGTTAGGGCATTGGATTCTTCTTGGGTAGCCAGCGGAGCAAGATGTACCATCAGCTCCTGACACCATTCGGGAGTGTCTACGAGGCACCACAAAGGAATGGCCCACTAGGGAACATACACAGAGGCGCCACGAGAAGACTCACCCTCCTCGATGTTCTGACCTAAGAAAGCAAAGGAGAAACGTTAATAATAAATAAAGGATTCGTAGTAACAAAGTGAAGGCGAAAGGAGGCAAACTAACCTGTCAGAACCTGTCTCGGTCGAGACGCAGGAGCACCGGTCAAATTGTCAGCCTCATAATTCAAGGGATGGGATGACCTATCAGCATCGGTCTCAGAAGTGAACACTGGTGCCTTTTCATGATGAACAGGCTGTTCGGACATGTTTACGAATGGCTCCATACGAGGGGGGCACTCTTAGGCTCCAATATCCTCAACGTTGGTAAAATTATGCACAGACTCGCTCGCGGAACCATAGGGAGAGGGGGAAGCCGAACGGTTTTTATTACCCAGAGCATTTGGCTCTTCGTCATCATGTCCGGTATCATTCGGGGCAATCTGGTTTACCGGAGCAACGGTCCGCAGAGGAGTATGAGTGGAAACATGGCCTGAGCTTGCCGTAGCACCATTTGGTTTTGCCGGAACCCTTCTTCTCTTTAATTTAGAACTTCCCCTTCATCATTTGCTCTCTTCTTTTCTTCTTTTCTTGGCAGCTGCCCTAGCCGCTTGAGCTTTCTTTTTCTCACGAGCGGCGATAACTTTAGGGTCCTCAACCTCCACCTCCAGCTGGCTATCAGTTTTATTCGGAATGGGTCGGTCAGCCAGAAGTGGAAGGGTTTTATGTTGTCCTACCAGATGGTTAGGGGGGATTGTGGCTCCTTTTTCAATGGAAGTGCTGGAAAGAAAGGGGAAACGGAGATATTCAGACATGACGACCACTGAAAGTAAAAGGAAAACAACAAATTAAGCGTTAGGAAGAACGGGGAAGCATTCATACACACATCTACAAAAAGAAAGTCGCAACATATTACCATTCCCTCCGATATCTTTGAAAACAGGAAAGAAGCCAAGGAAATCCCAAGTGGTGGCAAGTCTAGCGCCAAAAACTAGACCATGAGGCACGGGATGAAGATCGATGACACTCTCGGTAAGAGTCCTAACGTCCTGTATACTAAAATCATTATCTGGAAAGGCATCATAGACACCCGAGTCATGGTGCCTTCAGGCCATGGCATCTGGGTACAACCCTCTGATCTAGGAAGAGGAAACGATATTTCCATCCTTTCATTCCGGAAAATGTTTCATTGAAAATTTTACCCCCGACATTCTTGCCTACTCTCTTCTCAAAAGAAAACCAATTTCCTTGTTTGCTAATCTTGTAAAAGACATGAAAGAGGCTCACGCTTTGGGAGATACCCAAACTACGGCACTATATTTCAAACATAATTAAACGATTCAAACCTAAAGGTACTAGTTGAGAAATATGTACTCGGAAGTGTCTAATGGTACCTAGAAGAAAAGTAGAAAAAGGAACCCTTAGCCCAGAAAACTCAAAAAATTGTTCATATAGGCCTATAACCTCAGGCGGCAACTGGTCCATCGTCCATCCTTCCGTCGGAGTGCAGGGGTGCAAATCTAGGGGAACACCATATTTTCGAGCCAACAGTTTAACATCCTTAGCAGTCATTTTAGATTCATAGCATTGCATGTCAAATTTCAGAACGACGACAACCTCAGCGGAACGACTTTCCTCGGCCATATTTTCAAGATACCGGAAGGAGCACAACTGTAGGAAAAGATAAACAAAGAACGGATATATACCTGAGAGCAATAAGCTGGAAGTCTCGAGAAGTCGTTCTGGAGAGGAAAGTGAAAAACACGCAGTAAAAACAAGAAAGGACCACTATTTATAGGGAAAAACGAGACACGGAAACGTCGCATCGTATCAGGGTAGTGATGTGGCCAAATGATGGCCGTTAATAGGGAAGTGACGGACACGTGTACGGACACGTGTACGGTCACGTTTCCCAAAGACCGTTCAGGATGACGTTTGACTTTCAACCTATGTGTAATAATAACCTTTGTCTTGTTATGTCGGTAAAAAAAATTATTTATTATTATTTTTTACCTTACTGATAAGTCCAGGGAATAACACATAAGTATCATATCATTTGTCTTCAACTAATAACATGATACTGGGAGGACATGTCGCCGTATATGCCAAAGGGACCCAAACCGGGAGGTACCACATCCTTCCGGAGGGTACTGGCCGAAGGACCCCGATGAGCTAGCACACTTAAAAGACCAGGTCCTTCCTCGGACCAGCGGTCCATAACTAGTACTCATAACAGCGCTGCCATTCCAGAAATCACGGGATATTGTTCCTCACGCGACCATACTGCGTGACACCAGCTAGGGGTAGTTCGGCGCATCCATTCCCTAGATGTCAGGAACAGTGCTCTAGCACAGTAAACCGGGTAGTATAAATACCCTCTCATTTACTACAGATCAGGTAGCATTTACTGTACTCATATTTATTCATTTACTTTTACGCCGCTCGGCTCTCACTATATACTTACTCTCACGCCGAAGCTTGATCTCGAGTCCCAACCCGAGGCGAGGCTAACGCGTCCTTTCTTTCTTATTCTCAGAGGCTTAGCTTTGTGTCTTTTGGAATCAAGGAGGATCACACACTTCACTCGAAAATTACTTGGACAGTGTGCATATCACCCGTTGAGAAATGATCATATACTCATTCTTTAGTTTCAATTTTTTTTAAATAGTATATGTTTCTATCTTTAAAAGAAATGCCACGTAACTAACTTTTGACTACATGAGCATATTTTGGCAGCAAATATAGACATATGGATGGCCACCGACCATAATAAATAGTTTTGGTAGTAGAGTGAGTGAAATAGAAGAAAAATAAGTAGAATTTTTTTTAAAGTAGAATGACTAGAGAGTGCAAAAACCCGATGGGGAGGGTTAGAAAATAGAAATAGTGCGTTGAAAGGAAGGAAGGCATTTGTTGACTGACTGGTAATTTGTGGTGTATATTTAGTTACATTACACCCCCACCCAACAAAACAAAACATGTATGTAGCGGAGAAGAGATTATATAAATTTGGGGAAATTAAACAAAGAAAGAAAGATGGGTTTGTTGATATTTTCTTCTTCTTCTTGTCAAACAACACCACCAGCAGCGATGATGATGAAGATGAATACTTCAATCTCTTCCTCTTCTTCATCTTTTATTCGATCTTTCCCAACTCCTCCTCCTTTTCTTCTTCTTCGCACAAAATACAACAACAACAACAAGACTTTTTTACTTCAACCTCTTTCTTCAACTAATAATAAAGGTATGTATTTCTTTCTTTCTTTCTTTATTTTTATTTCTAGTACTGGAGTACGTATTTCTTTCCATTTTACCCTCTCTCTTTTTTTTTCACTGTTTCCTGTATGAATGAATGAATATTCACTTTTTACTCTCTTCACATTTTAAACAACAAATACTATGCTTTCTCTTTCTCTTTCTCTTTATATATTCATTCACACACACACACACTAGTAGTAGTAGACATAACTCCAAAATTAAGCCCACCTTCAATTTATGCTACATCAATTCAAAGCTTTTTTATTATTTCCAATTCTATTGCTTAGTAGGTTAACCTGCTTTCTTCTTTGTCTTTTATGTTTCCATCACCAAACACTTGTGCTGGAGCTTGCTTACAATGGAGGAACCATTTTTCTTCAAAATTATGAATTTGTCTTGTGCCAAAACTATTTTATACTACACCTACCCAAAGTCGCTACCATTCAAATCTCGTGATTAACTTACACATTCTACTTATCCACGTGGGGAGTACGATACCTCAGATAACTTTGGCGCGTCCCTGGCTTTGCGCGGGTGGTGGTTAGGTCATCTGGCGTAGGTGAATTCGGGGGGGGGGAGCTTACGATTGGGATGCTTACGTTGTGGGGTAGGATATCTAAAAGACTTTTTTTTTCTCAACTAAAGGTATCAAACTTTTTTTTAATGACAAATCCCCACATTTAATTATTTTTCGTTAACATATAAACATTTACCCGTTAACTTGCCACATGTATTGCCTCGACAACTTTGTTATGCACTTATTTAACGAGAATTAGCTCAATTACTGCTCAAATTGGTTTCTTATTGACTCACAATTAACAAGTTGAAAATTGAAAAAACCAATCTTAAATCATGTTAAGTTATATATATAAGCTGACTTGCCAATACATGTGCTAAGTTAACGGCTAAATGTTTATATATGTTAACGAAAAATATTTAAATGTCCCGATTTTGGACATAAATAAAGTGTGGTAACTTTAATTAGGACACAAAGTTGGATATCTCGATTGGAAATTGGACCTAACTTGGATACCCGTTTATGCTATGTGCCCCTGTAAGAAATTGTATGGCCTTTTAGCTAGGTGTATGCGTTTGTTTTCACAGGATTTTGGAACGTCTATCATTGTGTGGATCTTAGTTATCCTCCTATGTTTGATTGCCAACTGGCTCTTCACTAAAACTAGACTTAGTAAAAATGCGCAAATTTGGTAACAGGTCAGGTTTGGCACATCCATCTACACCTTTTGAATTTTTAAAACGTTGAACAAGCTTTTTAGTTTAAGATATTGGGATACAATTATAGGTTCGTACATCTAGTGTGGGAGACATTATGTAATCAGGGGTCCCATTTGTATATATACTATCTAAGTTTTAGGTTGTGTAGACGCACAATCTATGAGGCTCAATGTAAGGTTGTTTAAACCTTAAAGTTTAATTGCTAAGTACTGCTTTGTAACTTGATATGCAAAAACAAATGCTACTACGTGATACATAGGTTATCAAATAACAGACTTGGAATGCTCAAGGTACTTTACAACAACTTTCATGGTAAGGTTCGACGACACACAAAAATGTTAACACGTTACTGGAGCAGTGAAGAATGTAACCTGGTCCATTATTTCATTCAATCTCCTCAGTGACCCCTTGTACGAGTTAGTTAAAAACAAACAACTTCCTGCACTTGTTCATGAACCCTTCCTTTTGGTTATTGCCACTTGTCATTCTTTTCCGAGGCCAGTCCTAGTAACTAATATGCTAACAATGTATCTGCATAACACATAAAATATGAATGTTGGGTATAGGAGCCAAAGTAAACCTCGAATTCTACATTTATGCGAAGGTTTGAATATGATGAAGAGAACGAAATAAATGTTCGGTATAGTTTTGAAGCACATTAATATCTATAAGTTAATCAGACAAAGGTTGTAACAGACGAGCTAACTAATTACCATCTTCATCGCTGATTAAGAGAGGTATTCCCTTCCCAGCTATATATATGTATAGCAGGGACTATTAGTGACGAATCGATAGGAATCACTATCGGGTGTGTAAACAAGCTGCATTCATACATTTGGTTCACATCAGCTGTAAAAACTCAAACACTATTTTACCGGGGTCTAGTCCCCTTTACCCAAAAAAAAACTAACACTTCTTTTGTGAACGCTATACATTGTAGTTTTGACATATACCATTTTTTGTAATTGGTACTCTTAAACATTCTCTCATGCTGATCAAATTTTCTACCACATGCATGTAACTTGAAACTAAAAAATTATTTCTTTAACCACACAGGTCAAAGTTGCAACTAATTATGCTTTTACTGATGTTTAGGATCACATATCACATTCCGCTATTCCAAAACCAGGTAGCATCTCCAGCTCCATAGCTATATGGAGAACTAATTATTCATTGTCAAGACTAAGATATGAACTGTATGATTATTAAATGTTAAGCTGTCGTACACTCTGTCCGGTATAAAGAACGTCAAACTTCCAAGTTATGATATTAGAAGTCACACTATCCAACATCACTTACCGCCTAGCACTGAATGCTTCTATTCTAGTACTTTATATTTATGTTCACTTTACAATACAAATAGAAAATATAATTTCTTGTAATCTTGATGTTACACTAAGAGGTCAAAACAAGCCAAAATGATTACTTCAACATGGTGAGGTATCTTAGACTTTAATATAGTGAAATAATCTCTTCGGAGTTCAGTTAATGTTAGGTTAAGTTGGGATTAGGACACTTAATCGATTTAGTGTAGGTGTCAGTTTTCACTTGCAGGCTTATAGTTTTCAATTCACATTCGGGTTGTTGAAGTAGTTCCACTTTATTAAAGTATCTCAAAAAGCCGTGCGATTTTAGATGTATCCATTGACCCATTGATGTATCAGTCATAATGCTCTAAACTCTCTAGGCTATCCAATTAGCAGGCACCTACATGCAAATGATGTCGGTTAAAACTAGAAGTCCGTATCATCCCAACTACCAGCAAATAAGAAACATAACATATTGGTCTCAACATTACCACAATCTGAATAATACATGACCAGACGTAATTAGACAACCACAATATTTGTTGATCAATGGAGAAAACACGGCAGAAAAGTTGACATGATAGCCAACAGATGTAGATGGATTCGACCTGGATATGTGGTTACCATGTTAAACCTGAACCTACATGGATGAGTAGCTGCGTGTAATTGCTGAAAACAATCCGCGGCTAGGCAGGCTAGTTGGTGTGGGACTGTGGGCAACGTAGGAAGTCATGAATATAGGAAATTAGGAGGTGTGGAGGCCCAGAAGGTTAAAAAAGTGCCTTTTAAGAAGAAATTTAGCAAAGGGCTGATGTGTATGTTTTTTAAATCCTGTAGACATGTTTAATGGAGGTTAAAAAGGTTGATGGGTAACTTGAAGAGATATCAGATATGAGGACTGGAGTAATGGGGAGGGGGACCCTAATAGTGGAAAATGGAAAATGGATTTAGATACTTCTATGTAACCTTAAGGTGCCATATATTAATCGGATTTATATACTATACATTACACCACCATCATATAAACACATAACTGAACCATCAAAACCTACTAGTAAAAGTATTATTAAAAAGAGAGAATAAGGAAGACTATGAAAAAAAAAAGGTGAGAGACATATACAACGGACTACAATCTGGGGCAATTTAGGGGGTCGATTTTGTCATCCTCTCTTTCATGCTTGGGGTGAATAGAAGATATGATTTCCCAGAGTAAAGAATAATATACTGCCACAATTCCCCGAAACCTTTTATAATAGTACCCAAAATCCGCATGGCTTCCTTTTTTGATCTTTAAAGATGACCTTAGAGAAAAATGTAACCCAAATCTACTTTCCATTTGCGTGCCCTTTTGTGGTTAATAATGATGGTGCTACTGACAACTTCTTGCATCAATTTTCGGAACTTTGAACGACTACTTTACCCTTTGACTTTTTAGGTCTGACGTGACTTTTGACTTTTGACCTTTTATTGCCACATAAAAACGATTAATGCGTAACGGGAAAATTTTTTGAAACGTATTTAAATAATAAATCATACTTATTATTATTATCTCTCATTTACAAATTTAATTTTCCAACTTAATTGACTAGAAAACCAAAAGATATATGTTATTTCTAAGTAGACTTATCAAAAACGACCCGCCAAAATGAGTTATTAATTATGGGATATACTTTTCAGTTTTACCCGAGACCTGAAACCAAACAGAAAATAACAAAAATACCCTCGCAAAATTTTGAACACAACGCGTACCGACACGAAAATAATTAAATTTATATTTAATTATCACTTTTTATTAAATACAAATATTTAATAAATTCTTTAATATCTTATTCAAAAGCATTTATTTAAAAACGCGAATATACAAAATAAAGTTTCATTTTTTTTACGAACAAAACTTACACGTGACATTCAATGGCTACCAAATAAATAATAATCATTTTAAATATATTTTATATTTTATAAAAACATTTATAAAATAATAGTAGAGTAAATACTCACTTTCGTGGAAAAATCATTTTGAACGCAACGGTGAAACTTTCGTATTTTAAATCAATCGTTAACTAGCCTAAACGAGTCCCGAACCATTAATTATCAAAAATTACACAAATGGTCCCTCTAGTAATATTTACAACGTCACCCCCTAAACTATGTCACCCTTGACATTTTTATTAAAACTTTCTTAGTACTAGTTGGTTACCCGCGCATAGCAGCGGCAATAAGATTTTTACTAACTCAACTCTTTACGCAATTTCCTACCCGCTTAGTAATTTCATTTCACAACACTTTGAATGTATGTGTTCGTTGTATGTGTTCGTTTGAGTTTCCCGTAGCTTTCCCGCGATACCATATTAACATCATCATTCTCGCATGTAAAAAGACAACACTTTCTCCGAAAATATATAGTTTTAACGATCAAGTTCATATTTAATTAAGATTAAAGTTGTAAAAAATACAAATCAACATAAAATAAACCCGCTAAAAATGTAAAAAACAAAAAATTAAAAAAATATATCAAAATGGATGTTGAATGAAAAAGCATAAAATTTAAAAAAAACATGGTGAAATTAGATCATAATAAAATTAAATTGATAAAAAGATATTTCAATTTGAAAATATAAGTGAATTTTTAATCAAAAGGTGACACATGTCACTTTATGATGTGGTTTCTTAAAATGAGATGGATGGTCAAGATTGCACATCCTTATCTTAATTTTTAATGGGTCCCACATTATAAATGCTTTATATAGTAGTATAGATATAGATTATCTCTGTGACTTCTTGTACCTTTATTTCTTTCTAATTGTAGTTGCATGCATTCCTTGATGTTCTTTATATATGGGAAGGGATCTATTGAGAAGAATTATTGAAATGAAAAGAGTGAGAAGAAATTGCAGCCACATATGTCAAATAAGAAAAGAGAAATAATGCTATTTTTTAGGATGCATCTAAAATTTGTGGTTGTGGTTTCTGAAATAACTTTGTGCATTTACAAAAAGAAAATTCTATTAAAAAACCCTGTCTAAAAAGCATTTTGCATCTTGTAGCTGCTGTATCCGGAGGTGTTGCTCCCGCCATTGCATTGACGGAAGATGCGTTGAAGCATCTAAACAAGATGAGGTCCGAAAAGAGCGAAGATTTATGCTTGCGAATTGGTGTTAAGCAAGGTGGATGCTCCGGCATGTCTTACACCATGGAATTCGAGAGCAAGGAGAACACAAGACCAGATGACACGGTGATGGAATACAATGGTTTTGTCATTGGTAAGCTTCTATATTGTTTAAATTTTCTTTACTAGGGTGGGGAAATGGAAAGGTCTATTGGCTTGGCTCGGGTATCAGGTTGAAACAAGTAGGTTTTTATTTTAAGAGTTGAAAGGGTTGATTTGACCCGACTACCAGAAACACCCGTTGTTTCCGACTGTTATATAACACGTTGGAATGCACCCTAGATATGAGATGCAAGTGAACCATTCGTGATTCTAGGGTTTTTGAAGGGACAAGAAGAAAGTCGCTATGAATATTCATAATTGACAGCAGGTTTGAGGAAGCATAAAGTTAACCATGATCCGTTTGTTTAATATCTAGTCCGGTTGGTGGATTCTATACGCTGATTTCTCTACTTATGTGCAGTTTGTGATCCAAAGAGCCTACTTTTCATATTTGGGATGCAACTTGACTTTAGTGATGCACTCATAGGAGGAGGCTTTTCGTTCAAAAACCCTAATGCTACACAAACATGTGGTTGTGGCAAGTCATTTGCTTCGGAGGTGTGAATGTACATGTACTTATAGAACATATGATTATATTCAAAATGTAAACGATACTTGAAAGCAGTACAACTATTCATAAGTAGGCGCTCGTCAAATCCCATTGTCTATTCCATATATGTATCTCGCATCAGACAATCACTTTCGCTGCACTCTTATAATATAATCGTAAGTTGTGAGTTAAAGCTATTTAAATGTTATCAACTGTTCAATTCACTGGGTATTGAAACCCTTTACCAAAAAAAATGGTGGCAACTGTTGAATAAATCCTAGAAGTGCTCTGGCGATTTAGGCGATTCACGAAACCCTCAAACCCTTCTCATTTGATCTTCTCTAACCTGCTTTGACTCTAACCTATTACTAATCTGTTACCATTCTTAATTATTACCTCAACCGTAATCCAAGATTAGTACGAACTTCGATAATAGGCCAAAAGTCTCAGTTGTTTAGGGTTTAGTTCGAGTTTTGATTTTAGGGTTTCGTTTAATATTAATCGCATTAATTACGCTGAATCTTTTCTTTTGTCCGTTTTTCATTAAAGATGGTGGATTGAGTGCTTTTCTTTATTGCGTTGTAAACCCCAACTTAGTTTAGGGTTTAATATTGTCTTTCCTTGTCCTGTGAGTGTGATGGATGAGGGTTCGAAAGCAAAGACTTCGGGACTTATTTGCGGTATGATGGATGAGGGTTCGAGAGCAAAGACTTCGGGGTAGTTGGGGATAACAAAATTAAGTTAGATGCTAGTAAACTTCCTGCTCCTGCTAGTGCATGATTCTATAAATATAAATTTTTGTCTAAGTTTATGTAATTACAAAATCATTGTGAAACTTGGTGGCTACTTGTGTACCATGGTTAGTTTTCAGCTTCTAGCTACTACATAGTATGGTTTGTTGGAACTTCAAAGACAATGAGTGAGTTACCAATGTACTGATACGGTACCATGGATAATGAGTGATGAAAATGAATAGAGAGTCATGAGTTCAAATCATGAGATTATAGATCATCAAAAAAGTACTACTACACAAAAGATATTCTCTACAAAATTTTAAGTAGCTGCTTGATAGTTGACCCAGAAGTCATGGTGTTCTTTAAAAATTTACCAAGTTTATGAATCATTTTAATATGAAAACTATCCTGGAATAAAAGTTCAATTCCAGAAGAAAAAAAACATTCTATATTTTACTACAATTGATAGCAACTAGTCTTCATCCTCTGGATCTATAATCATTCTCAGCTTTCGCCTTGAGCCACTAGCATGTTGAGATGTAACTGGGCTTCCAGCGTTGTTCCCAAAATCTGTTAGTTCATCAGCAAAGTCATCAATAAGTTCACCATCCTGCATCTCATCAGGTTTTTCAGACATCATGACATCTTCCTGTTGTCCACTGTCATCTTTTATGACTTCTGCTTCTACTTCGCTACTCTTGTGATTAATAGAATCGCTTGGGATTTCCGGAGTTTTTGCCTGTGACAACCTTTTACTTCCCTTTCTGAAAAAAATAGAGAATCATTAAATCACCAATTCCGTGCTTCTTGTATCCTGTTTGACTAGAGGTAGCCCTTTTAACCCATTTACTTTTGAGAGAGTCTATTCACGTTAGATTTTTATCTCTAGCAGGCCTAATGAATAAAATCATAAAGTTAAGCTAAAAAATAATACTCCGTAGGTCTGAAGTCTCCCAAAGTAAACCACCGAAACTACATTGCAGGTCAATGGGTACAATATCAACAACACCAAGGACATATTGTAGTGTATGGATCACCTCTCATTTTTAATGTATACAAACTACTAAAATGCTGTTATATATTAACTATATAATTATGACTAACATATTTTTTGCACTCACGTTTAACACAGATATCATATATTAATATTTTGAACAATACAGTGTGCATAGTGGAATGGATCTTACCTAAAAGCCGAGCTTAATACAATATCATCATCATCATCATCCAAGAGTTGGTCAGTGTTCTGGTCTGGTGTTTCCACACTTGGGACAATATTCTGCTTCTTCTTGCTCCTAAAATCATAGAATTAAATTAGCTCCAAGTATGAGAATGCCTCAACATGTAGTTATCTTTATACCCAACTGATACTAAAGAACAAACGGACAACCCTATCAAAACATGTGATGATCTTTATACATCATATGTGTTTCACTCACATTTAGCACATCAATTATTTGTTTAATTTAAGCAAAATATTGTGTGTGAGAAAGATGGACGTTACCTAAAAGCTGAGCTAAGTACAATATTATCAACATCATCTGATAGTTGGTCGGTATTCTGGTCTGGTGTTTCCTCACTTGGAACAACATTCTGCTTCTTGCTCCTAAAATCACAGAATTAAATAAGCTCCGTTTATTAGAATGCCACAATGTATATGCATCTTTAAAGCCAACTGGGCAACTGATATTAAAGAGCAAATTGACAAGCATCAAAACATGTGATTATCTCAATACATCTATGAGGCTAAATTAACACTATATCAGATGTTACAATCCGGTACAGTAAAGCTTGAGCCACGTTTGATAGGAAATCAACGCCTCTAGAAACAGGTAAATTTATGTGCGAGTTAAGATATATTGGTTCAGATTGGGATGTACAAATTGCTTGTATTAAATATGATTCATAAAATTAGATTATTGCAAATAAAATAACTATAATTAACTGGATTTAGGACTTTGTGTAGCATTTGATACATACTAGCCGGTTCGACTCATTTGACTTCTTCATTTTCAGGTAAGTGATTTCCCGTTTTAAACTGTAATACAATTTAATCAGAGTTGGCCCATTTTCATTTAAATGGGCTGAAATTGCCACCTCTACTAAATAGTATACTAAATATGATACCTTTTCTTTAGTGATAATAGTGTTTCACCATCTGAATCTGTTTCTGTAGGGGCATTATTGTCATCTTCATCCCTCAAGTGCATGTTATCAGACTTCTGTTTGCGGATACGCAAGCCAAGTTGCCTAAGTTTGCGTGAAATTTGTGCTGCTGTGAATTTGCCATCATCATCTAGTGCACTTGCAATCATCTGACTGCACTTCTTCTGATCTTTAAACCTAGATAATGTAAGCAATTTTCAGTTGGTAAACTGTTTTACTGATACATACAAGTCAGAAATGAGAACTTTTTGTTGTCATTTTTATAAGAGTCAGTGTGTTATTTAGTACAGAAACATTCAGGAACTCACTGCTCAAATAAAGTTTTAATCTTCATCTCTTGGTCTTCGCTAAATGCACGAGCTCTTTTTCTAACAACCCTGGAAAAATAGAGTAAAGATTAGCAGCCTTTATGCAAGTTAAACGTGTAAAAGTCCAACAAGCCCTCCGTTATCTAAAAAGAACCAGCTTTCCACTTTTTGACATTTTTCACAGCCAACTTTGCAGATATGTATATGTGTTATCTAAATAAGAAACCCGACACGCAACCCCTCCATACAAGCTACAGCAAAAAGTACTTACGAAGGTTGTTGCAGTGATGCCTCTGCATTTGTGCCATTAACATGAGCTACATCCTTATCACCCATTCTCCTCTTTGATGGGAATTTAAGTCCCATCTGTTTAAGCTTATTGGAAATCTGAGCTGGAGAAACTTCCAAATTTAAATCTACTACTATACGATGACTGCAATCTGGAAAATCTTTATACCTGTAACGACGAGTTTATTTGGCAAACAATTCATCAACTCCAAAATTGTGAGAACTCAATATATTTGTTTCATCAAAAACAAATGAACATTGTGAAGCACATACTTCTCGTAAAGGCCCTTCAGTTTTTCTTCTCCTGCATCATCAAGAACAAGTGGCTTCAATCTTTTACGCGCTCTCTTAGGATGTTCACTGCAAAATCGAGCTAATAGTCAAAAAAGAGAACCAAAAATAGGAATTTTTTTTTAAAGTATACAAGATAGAAAATTTGTACTTGTCGAATTCTTCCAATGTGCCGGTTCCTACATCAATGCTTTCTGTCCCTTCTCCAACATTTGTATTTTTCGAGGTTTTTTGAATCTGGACTTCCCCGGGATTTTCCTCACTAAGCAGCGTTTGGAAAAGCAATTATGTCAGAGAATTGGACGAAATGGGCAACTCGACATAAGTCCAGGTGGCAAAATGGGCAACTCGACAGGTTTGTTGATTGGTCAAAACAGATAAGTTTCGTACAGATCGAATTGGGTTAACTCAAACACTTTTTGTCCAAAAGCTTTATAAAATTCATTATAGATTATCTGTCAAGTATGATTTCAAAACTTTCAACAATGACCAAACTTTTCAAAGATTTACCCGTTTGCGATAAAAAAAAGCCTGAGTCAGCCCTTTGATGAAAGAATATTGATAAATAGGTCAAACAACCAGGGAATTGTGCTTACTTGTCGACATTGCCTCTCCAAGGAGGTATCACAACATCAGCTTCATCATCGCCAAGTGCATCAGCAAGGCTTCTTTTAACCCATACATTTCTACCAGATGTACCAACATCACCAAGATCTCCATGCGAGGGATCATCTCCCTTATTTCTATACTCGTTTCTCATTTTGCCAAGATCTTGTAGCATGGATTCACAATTAATATAATGACATTCTTTACGTGTCTTCCAGAAGAGAAGTTCCACAAAAAGAAGAGGATAACTCTTCATTTTTCCAAGCATTCTTCTAACCAAACTTGATAGAAACGAGACAATGTTCTCATATTCTTTGCAAGGATTTGACTTCTGCTCTTCAAGGATTGTGTGAAATATGATGAGAAGTGATAGCTGCAACAATTATTCATCTGTAAGCTTACATAATAAAGACTAATCTTATACACGTGGTGGCAAATTTCAGCACATTTACTAATGAGTGGCTCAATTTGGGCAGAGTTTTATCTTAAATGGGTCAAATCATATTAAGAAACTAAAAAAAAGACATGTTAATTAGATTGAAAATCAACCAAAGTCAACTTTCGATACCGACATCCTCCAAATCATTTATTCAAAGTATTAACTTATTATTATAAAAAAGACTGTTTTTATAATTATGATTAAATAGCATTTGTCATTTACAAGACCTTTTTTAAAATATTGGCAAAAAAGTGTTTCCCCCGAGCTAAACCAAGAACCATTTCAGCCTCAGACTGTTTAGAGCCATCACCCATCTTCCCTACCTTATTATCACTAATCTTAGATACATTTCAAACTTGTACCTGGTATAACATTGGTGAAAGTTCAAGATCTTCACAAATTCTTCTAAGTGCGCATATGATATAATGGTTTGTTCTGACAGAATTGTTTTTGTAAAACTTAAGCAGCCAACACAAATTTTGGATTATGGTGTTGTTGGCAAGGGAAGTGACCAAAGAAGATGCCTTAAAGTCAACTTCATTTGTTGCTTCCTGCTGTTCATCAGAAGAAGAAGCATCAGAGACATAATCATCATCAGCGTTAGCATCAACATTTGCATTTGCATTCTCATTATCATTAGTATCAGCATCAGCGTGAACAGTAGCATCAGCATCAGCGTGAACAGTAGCATCAGCACTAACACTGGCAGTAGCATTTTCAGATTTTTCATTGTCTATCTGGGAAACATTGCATTCAGTATCTTCAGTTTCCAGCATGGGTGCATCAGGCTGATCAGACTCCCCAGGGACGATGTCACCGTCCCCATTTGAACCTTTTGGAATTGACTCTCCAGGTACGATGTCATCGTCTCCATTTTTATCATCATTTGAACCTTTTAGAATTGATTCTCCAGGAACAATGTCATTGCCTTCATTTTTATCATCATTTGAGCCTTTTGGAATTGACTCTCCGAGGAAGATGTCATCGTCTCCATTTTTATCATCATTTGAACCTTTTGGAATTTCTTCTACTGGATTGCTCACGCATTCACCTTTTTCACCCTCAGATAAGGAGTTCTTGTTTTGAATAGCATCTTGATCTACATTATTATTGTCCTTATTTACAGTTGAGGCTTTCTTCTTTCTTTTCTTCCTTGACTTCTTAGCAACCTATCACAAGCAATATTCATATCAATGAGGATCCAAAAGGTCTCATTCTGCTTAATTATATATAAGATATACATATACATGTATAAATACTAGCATATGTGATATATACACATGCATACGGAATGTCATGGAGTTGTAACACCGAAATGGTAAGACATGCCTTCGTTTCTACTGCCGACTAACAGTTGACATGAATCACAATGGTCTAATGGAATAAAATATGTACAAGCACATCATGGTAAATCCATATCAAGAGAAGCTAAAAATCAAATAGAAACATTTCAAGCTTATCTAAGAGATACCAGAACAGAACATACCCTCAATGTACCACGTGACTGAAGGTTCTCCATTAGCCGCATAACTATATGAATTGTCTCAACCAAATCCGCAAGATCACTGATACAGGAACAAGATGATACTATTAGAAAATGAAGAGCTGTACAAAGAAGCAATATTATTCCTAGAAATTATGATACGGTTTTGCTTATACTATATATCAGTCTGGGTGACTAATGTTATGAAACACTAAGAACCTTTCACATTCGAGAAACATGTCTTCATTCTTTATCGATTATACATGCCTAATTATTTTTTCCTATATCCAAATTGTTATCAAGAACCAGTAATAAGCAAAGTAGAAACAAAAGCAAGAAAATCCAGTCACTCTAACTGTTAAAAATATTGGCCAGTATAACAAATGTTTCAACCCCTTGTACAACAATTCTATGCTTCAACAAAAAGATGAACTGGCTAGTTGCACTTAGTTGATTAACAATGTTAACTTTAAAAGTTTGCTAGGAAATAGAGGCCAGTCAAGTGACTACTTTGTTAGTGGATATTAGTATTTCCATAAGGTTTCACACATGATATATAGAAAGTCGTATAAATAACGTGAGTTGTAGAGTTACATAATATTTCTACTCAGAGTGGTGCCATGACTTATTTAGTAATGTTTGCATAACAAAAGATGAGATAATTCAGGGATGAGCATATAGACCCGAATCCCGGTACCGAACCGGAACCGTACCGGTTCCGTACCGAAACGGTACCGAATCCCGGTATACGGTACGGGACCGGTACCATGATTCGAGTAAAAAAAAAATCGGGACCACTAGTTCGGTACGGGACCGGTACCAAATCGGGAAATTACAGAAAAAAAGGGGAAAAACCATCGATTTCCCGGTACCGGTACCGTACCGGTACCGGTACCACGATCCCGTTCTGGATATGTCCGGTACCACTAATTTATGCTCGGGGAAAAAAACATAATATTTCTACTCAGAGTGGTGCCATGACTTATTTAGTAATGTTTGCATAACAAAAGATGAGATATCAGGACCTTTGTCTGAGGCTGGAAACTGTTTATTGATCTCCTTGGAACTTCTGATCTCTCAAAGTTAACCAGAAAAACATCTGATTAATTAAGAAAAACTCTCATCTCCCTCGAGTTAACTACAATAACTATTGATCTCCTTAGAACTTATTCTCAAGATTTTTTAATAAATCCAATTTATATTTACGAAAAAAGCAGAAACAGTTCAATAGTTGTTTAATCAAGAGGATTAGATAATGTTGACATTGCCTAACTGCATAATGAAAGTCAATGCAGAACTTCATGAAGAAAAAGAGGTACCTTTTTGGTTGTTTGTGTGCATTAAATGCCTTGATCAGATTGAACAGAAAATAGGTCATCCCTTGATCTGTCTGATCATAAAATAACTTGTAAAGAAGAACACGGGCAGTTTGAGGCTCCTTGGAATCTTCTGGAGACGACTTAAGTACCAAATCTAACATGCGTATCTGCAAAACAGACAACTTAATTCAGTTGGGAATGAAACCGTTCAGTTACTTTATTTAATGTTCCAAGTGTATACAAATTCTTAGTCACAAATATAAAACTTTCAGTAATTACATATAAAGTTCCAAGTGTATAACAACTTCTTAGCTAAGATTAATACCTTCTAGTCATTGAGCAATGCATAGACTTAGAAGAGTGTTCAGCAACTCAACATAGGTTTTCGAAGAAGTTTGGATGGGATGTCTAGTACAATTATGATAACAATTGGACACATAGTTGTCATAGAATCATATAACAAAATTATATATTGCAATATAACCATTTGATATATGAGAGCTGATTCCCATTGCAAATTGTATTAATTTCTAAACCGACATTGTAACATGAATCAAATCTCTTATATGATTACATAAACTAACCTAGACTTATTGCCTCACTGATATTGATTTTGTGGACTTGTGTGTTGAATTCATTAAGCAAAAACTTATTTTATAGCCAAATAAATGGAAATATGTTGGGTTAATACCTTCTGTGAAATCATAACAAACATTTAATGGTTCAAGACCACATACTTGTGATCAATACAAGTAGTGTTTGGCATCAGGTAGTTGTTAAATCGAAGTGTCTACCTCATTCAAAACCAAAGAAAGTATCACTATGTGCCAGAGAAAACGATTCAATGATCTCGAAATAAAAACAGTTTGCTTATGTATACAACCTAAGTAAGAGGATAACATACTGATGGGGAGATACTAATCTCATGCAGAGGAAGCTCTAACACATGGCAACAATTCCAAACTCATTTTACAGTTTACTTTGTATTATCTAGAGGTCCAGTCAGGTAATACGCAATCAAATAGTAGTTGATCACGGCAAATCAGGAAAACCCTGAGTAGGATCCTCGGTCCAGCCAGGTAAGTCCTGCTCTCTTTCCTGCCCGGACCAACCAGCCCGATAACAGTCTCAATCGGATTTATCAGATGTCGCCATGGATAAATTACTCTACAAGGCACATTATCGTATTTAACAAACCACATATTCACATTGTTTGATGATTTTTATTAGTTTAATTAAGTTTGAATGCTTTTATTTGGTGTCACGTGAGAGTAATGTGTTCTTGAAAAAGTTATTGATATATATATGTTGATCAAAAATCAAAATACTGAAACTGACCATTATTTTCGTGAGAGATCCTGCTGCAGAAAGAAACTTGTAGTTGTTCGTCTCCTTCAAACCCTCAAATGCAGATCGCCACTTTGATATGACAAGCAAAAACATTGACTCATTCATTGTTTCAGAGATTGACCCACACATGCTGCCTCTAAACAATGTACTATCACCATGATGATCTTTAGAAGACTCTGATTTATTGAGCTTAGCATCAGACTGTTGTAGCATAAAAATACCCATTAGAGTAATATATTGCAATGGAACAGAAAACACCATTGAGTATTAAAACAGCCTGAATAACGCAGAAAGTAATAAATTATAATTTGCAATCCAGTACAAACAAACAGTTGTAGTAGTTAAATTAGACTACACATGTCCAAAAGTTTAAATTAGTATCATAATATTAGTTCATTTAAAATACTATCTCACCCTTGAGCTAAGTAACTTCTGATTCTGGAAAGACATAACAAATTCAGCAACTTGAAAAAAAGTGACAACATCGCTGTTTTCAATAGCATGGTGTTCTTTCTCGATATCCACACGGATCGACTGCATTAACACTGTTGAGGATGCAGTTCATAGTTATAATATGGACCAGAAGGTAAGACGCCCAAATGAAGTACTAAAAAGTAAAAACACAAATAAACTGATAGTTTCTTAGATATTACAGCATTTACCGTTATAACCTCCCAATAGAAACTGATTGGTAAAATCATGGAGCAAGCGAAGGATGTTCTTGTTTGTTGTAGGCATCCTTCCGCTGTCCCATAGCATCTTTTTGGTTGGACCAAACTGTTTTGTATGACCTTTAAGCAATGAATCATGAGAATCTGAGCAAGGATTTCCTTTAACTAAAACTTTGGAGCCATCCTGTTCAAATAGCCAATCACTAAAGTTAGCGAGGAAGATGTTAATGAACACATGACAGCTAGAAAGACAATTTCGACACATTTACTTATTAATGGGTCTATTCCGGTTATCTTTAATCTCTAGTGGATGAAATAGGTGCTCAGATAGCTAAAACAAACAAGGTCAAATGGGTCAAAGTCGAATAACATGTATATTAATGCATAAAACAATTCTGAAAAAATCATTAGTATATTCTTAGAACTAAAAATACTACTGAACTAAGATGATTTTATAACAATAACTGGCACACCAAACTTTTATGAAAATTACAGATTTAAGACAGAAAAAAAAAACTCAGGTCTGTCCAACACAGCCAGTGTCGACCCGTACAAAAATGACCCGTTACTTAACTTGCCCATCTGGCACCTCTAGTTAAGAGCATAAAACCTGTACCATAGTAAGTCGAGTGAATGATCCAGTGAAGTTTGATCGCGAACCCAGATTACTGAATATTATTTGCCTTCTTTTTGCTTTTTCCTCTTCCATAAGAGACTTGAGATCAGCGGCAGTAGCTTCTGCATCTCCCTCTACCTGATGAACAAATGCAGTTAAAACTACCCGGTGAACAGATGCAGCTAAAGCTGCTACTTAATGTGTTAGCAAAATTTTATATTTCCATCCACTAGCAAGCAGATCAAAGGTTAGCCAGTGAAAGTTTGAAGCTGCATGACTTTAAGTATGAATAAAATATGTATATTAACAATACTTATTGAGCAGTAACATTACCAGCCAGATGCACAGAATTCATGAATGTCTGGCGTATACGATTCAAAATAATAAATTGCAGTAAACTTGGGAAAAGAAAAGAGATAAAGCTGTTTGTAACATTAATTGACTATTATGTAATGTTACATTACGAAAGAAGAAACGCCATTGTGTGTACTAGTTAATTTAATTCTGTAACAAATAAGTTGTATATATTTAGCATAAGTCTAGTTGTAACTAATGTGGTGCAATAATAAAGTGAAAAATGATTCAAAGAATAACAACCTTTATGTGAGCAGCGTCTGGGTGAGCTTTTGCAATCACCTCTGGAAGTTGGGGCTTGTATATATAATAGAAAGTCTCTAATAAAAGCAAGTTATCCTGACGAAAGAAGGAACTCTGACGACCAACATGCTGTGTGAAAAGTAAGATGAGTTCCATGACATTCTCTTCAAACAGCAGTTGTAAGAAGCGGTCTCTAAGAAGTATATATTCAGAGGCTGATCCAGCAGCTCTCTGCTGGGTTGTTATATCTTGAACAGCTAAAATGTTGCGAAATAAAGTGAGTAGCAGCTGCACCAATTTCCAATCATCCTCTGTAAACATATCATCCCCTTGCAAATGTTGGAGTGGGGTTTCAAGTAAGGAGGTAACAATGACCGGGATAGCATGACTGGCGGTGATGAAGGACTTGAGATTCCAAAGGTATTCAATCTGTTGCGGTGTATCTTTAGACGTTGGGTCAATTGGCATTGTAAGAAACACCAATACCTTCACTGCATATTATAAGATTAATTTTAGGGGTTGAGTACGATTCTAAGAAGAAGAAGAAGAAGAAGAAATGAAAATACCTGCATTTAGAAGCAAAGTAGAATCATTTTGACAATATTGAATAATAGGCAACACATCTTTGCCCACAATATTCCATTTACAAACTTGTTTAAAGACTTGTCGAGTCTCGGGATCATCTCGCCTCAAAAACCGAACCAAATCCTTCAAATTATCTGATCCAATCACATCACAGATCATTAAACTAACTAATTATTTATAAACACACAAAATTTAATGAAAGAAAGAAAGAAAGGTACCTAAACAGTATTCCCCAGGAGTGTAACCAATATGATTGCCATCGTCGTCTTCTTCGATTATACCCAGACCGCCGCATATATACGATAGATTTTCCATACTTTCCTTCCTTTCTCTTGATTGATTAATTGTTGATTGAAAATGATTCCAACTTTTTAAGATGATTTGAATGATTTTTAAGATGAGGTTTTAGAATACTTACTTAGGGTTTCACTCTTTTGGCGCCATTTTTCATTCTTCTTCCCGCTCTCTCCAATTGGAGAGTGAGAATGAGCCAAGTTTCTCATCTTATGAATCTGGCTAAAAGTCGAAAAATACCCACAAACTTTCAAAAATGTTTCGACATCACCAACGAACTAAATTTCGTCCTACCTACACCAACGAACTTGTTTGTTATGTGTTAATATTACCAAGATGACCGGCTACAATTTTCACGTCATTTTTTTTTGCAAAATCGGTTAATTCTATTTCCAGTGTGACTACTTATCCACCTCATTAACATATATCATCGTCATCATCAAAAAAAAATAGTAACATACGCCTCTCTTTTGGTTTCTTTTGATAACACCAGCTTAGTAACACAACTTTATACTCACAAATCCACTTGACCCTATCAAAAACACAATATCACAAACACTCTGTTATTAAACTCAGTCACAACAGTCGAACCACAAATCTTCTTTTATTTCGTTTGTTATAAGCACAAAACACAAACACAGACAAAAACCCTTTTAATTTGGCACAGTTAGTCAAAGAAAATCAAGACTACGGGTAGGTATTCTTGTTTATTCCGTTTTGGTTTTCGTTTAATGTCTTTCTTTTTCTTGTAAGACGAAACAAAGAGAGTTATGAACAGTATCATCATCATCATCTTGGTACAAATATACAAACACACACAAATCTACAATAAATATTTAACTATCGTCAATTTGAATCTACAACACATCTCAATCACACGTCACCACCCTCAAACAAACCCAGATCCGACAAGTTGGCAATTGGCAGTGAGCCGTTTTCCCAAAACCCATATCTAAATACCCACTTCATCCTTCACACCCTCATCCCGTATCACTTTCATAAAAATCTCACAAAACCCACATAGAATTATCATATTCTTTAGATCTTGTGTAAGTTATTTGTGCTTAACTTCGATCTTTAAGATGTTACAGCTGATGAGTTGTGGTTGAAAGACTGATGAGTTTGGTTTATGTGGTTGATAGGTTGTTGTCGTGGAGTTTATGGTGTCGAGTGTGAAAGTATTGGGTTTATTGAAACAAGTATAGCAGAATAATCTAAGTTGTTGTCGTGGAGTTTTTGTGCTTTAAGTATGAATTGGAGTTTGAAGACGAACTTGATGATTTAGTTTAGATGAAATATGTGGTTATAGGTTGACTTTCCGTTAAACAAGTAAGGCAAAATAATCTAAGTTGTTGTCGTGGAGTTTTTGTGCTTTAAGTATGAAAAGCAAGATTACCCGCGTGTTGCTGCGGGCGTTAATTTTCCGCGTGTTGTTGTGGGGCATTAATTTTTTTTTTTCGGCTTCATTTTTTCGGTCTCATGTTTAATAGTTTGTTTTGTTCTTATATTAAATGACAATCGCGCGTTTTTTTTTTTGCCCAGGCCGATAGAAAGCCGTAAATAGTTAAAAATGAGAGTACGTCCCGTAATTTTTTTTTTCTTATTTTTGGCCAAAGAAGGGGAGCGGGATTATAAAGTTTTTTTTTTTTTTTTTGGGCCGATGAACAGTAACCGAGCCTAGTGGGTAGTTAAAAATGAGTGAGTAAGTCCGTAAATTTTTTTGCTTTCGTTTTTTGGCCAAAGAAGGGTGAGAAGGATTATAAAGTTTTTTTTTTTGTTGGGCCGATGAACAGTAACCGAGCCTAGTGGGCCGTTTTTTTTTTTTGGCCCAGGCCGATAGAAAGCCGTAAATAGTTAAAAATGAGAGTACGTCCCGTAAATTTTTTCTTTCTTATTTTTGGCCAAAGAAGGGGAGAAGGATTATACAGTTTGTTTTTGGGCCGATGAACAGTAACCGAGCCCAGTTTTAGTTTGTTTTTTTATATGGGCAAATATGTTGGGCCTAATGTTGCGGGTATTTTTTTATCTGAGTAAATCAGTACTTTTGTAAATTTTTTCTTATTTTGTGTTGAGCAATTTTTTTTTCATATTATTTTGTGCGGGTTTATTTTTTCGGTCTCATGTTTAATAGTTTGTTTTGTTCTTATATTAAATGACAATCGCGCGTTTTTTTTTTTTGGCCCAGGCCGATAGAAAGCCGTAAATAGTTAAAAATGAGAGTACGTCCCGTAAAAAAAAATTTCTTATTTTTGGCCAAAGAAGGGGAGCGGGATTATAAAGTTTTTTTTTTTGGCCGATGAACAGTAACCGAGCCCAGTGGGCCGGGTACTGTTCATTTTACTGTAGCATAGGCCAAAAACGACGTAGTATGACTTTTGAAATGTGTATTACCATAATTGGAGTTTGAAGACGAACTTGATGATTTAGTTCAGATGAAATATGTGGTCATAGGTTGACTTTCCATTAAACAAGTATAGCAGAATAATAATAAAAAACCGGTCCAGCGTGGAAGGTAACTGTTACGGTGTCAGTCAAATTTTTTTATATGGGTGATATTAGAACAATATTTGAAAGCTCGTTGGTGTAGGTAGGACGAAATTTAGTTCGTTGGTGATGTCGGGACATTTTTGAAAGTTCGTGGGTATTTTTCGACTTTTACCCCTCATATTATTTCCACTCAAAAATTATAAATAAATTCTAATAAATACCATATTGTTAAATCCAAATACCAAAATTTCACTTTTAAGTCAAAAAATACTAGCATCTGTCCGCGCAAAGCAGCGGTTTCAGCGACACTAAAAATTCATAAAAATATATGAAAATTGATGTTGAATTAAAGAGCACAAAATTTTAAAAAATTTGATGAAATTAAATCATAAGAAATAGATAAAAATATATTTTAATTTGAAAATAAAAAAGATTTTTTAGTTAAGAAGTGACACATGTCACCTTAAGATATGGTACTCTAAAATGAGATGATTGTAAAGATTGCATATCATTATATTTCCATAACAAGTAAATTTAAAAGTCTGAATTTTTAAAACTTTCTAAAAAAAATTCATAAATGCTTTATAATATAGTATATATATATATAGATATGTTAGTTGTTATTTTTAAGTATTATTATCATTATTTATGTATGACCTTTAAAACGTAATTAGAGAAGGACCGAGGATGGTTGTATTGTTTGTTTCTCGTGTTGAACGGTAAGGACTCGAAAAAATGATTGAGATAAAGAAGCTTGGGTAATACTTAAACAAATCATCGTTGTAGTGTATGTTACTATGTGTAACGGTTGTGTCAAATTGTATGAAATTATTTGATGAAGTTGTAAGTGATGTCTTCTATTTATAGTGAGGCGTGTAGGGATTAAGGATAAACATTTTGATTGATGATGAATCGCTGTGGGGAGGCCTTAAAGGTTTTAAAATATTATTCATTTCCTCTTCCCTTATCCAATTTCTTCCAAACTTTAAATTTTAGGTTGTGTTTGGTTAGAGTATATTGACGGGATTTCATTATTTTTGCATTTTAAATTCTTTCAAATATTGTGTTCGGTATCTGAAATAATTAAATCTAAAAGTCCATAAATTGTCAAAATAAGGAGAATTACAATGCCTCTAAAAGGACTTTAATTTACTTAGATACATTTTTTTATAAAGGACCAAGTTAGGCCACAATACTATTTTTAGTTTTTTTTCTTTGTGTTTTTTCTTTTTTGTTGTTTTTTTTAAATCAAAGAAAATTCATCACTAGGGGTGTTAGTCGGCTCGGGTTAGTCGAGTTTATGTCATTTCGGGTCGGGTCGAAGTCGGGCCAAGGTATAACACCTCGTGTTTTAGGTCATTGTACGACATTATGTAATCCACTATTTATTTTTAGGGTTTTACGCGTTTGCTTTAAATCGTAACCGTTAAGTGAAATCGCGTAAACTAAAAATGATCATTCAATGTAAACGGGCATTAAACGATTAAACGTTTACATCAAGCAAGTGTTAAATGATTATTAGGAGGATAATTATCAACTTTGTTCATTTTATTTTTATTGGTTACGTTAAGTGGTTACGTTCAGATAAGTTCGTTAGGCCTTCCCGTAGCACGTTAACTTATTCTACGTTCATCAAATACCAAAATTTGTACCCTAAAATACTTAAAGGTTATTAAAACTTTCAATAGTTATTTATCACTTTATACATTTTCCTCATGAAAGAATGCAAATCAAACTCTACCATGTGCAAGTTATACATTTTATTAAATCTATACTACATTATACTTCAAATAATACATTTATACACTAAGTAAAAGATCAAAAGATATTTCTAAACCCTTCCCTAGCATATGAAAACGATATTATCTATGACTAGGATAGCAAGATAAGACCAATAAACCTTCACAAATATCTTCATAAAAGATCTTGCATCCACTTGAACCATGACTAGACCAAAATAAGCCCTAAATAAGCCTATCTTGTTCTCATGTCTTCCAAATCCTTGCCACCTTTCATATGATCAACTTGACATCACAAATATCTCATATTATCTCCAAGAAGTATAAATAAGCATGCAAGAGTCATAGAAAACTCATACTCTTCATTTCCTTAGCAAAAAAATTCAAAAACACTCTCTTTGTCTCACTACAAACCCACGGCTCAAAATAATTATTTTGAGTAATCCATTGCTTGATTTTCTATCATTATACAAGCATACACACATCATATTTAAGGTATTCTAAGAAGGATCCAAGACTTGGTTAAGCATTTGCAAGCAAGGAAGCAAGAAAAGGAAATTAGGGTTTTATAAGGAAATTAGGGTTTCAAGGTGTGCAGTTTGGTTTTTAATCTAACATGGGTTTAGATGAGTATTCTAACTCATTGTTCATCATAAGGGTCTCTTATCAAACCATTTATCTTTTCATTTCATGATTATATGTGTTCATTATGTTTACTTAGTTTAAATCACCATCTAGATACTTTTTAAATATGTTAAAATGAATTTTTAATATGATTAAAGTTTTTGTGAAACTTTTTATTTTACTTGGTTTCTGGTTGGTAATCTCATGTTATATAAGGAATGTATAAGTGTTTTAACATGTTGGTTAAGTATTAACATGTATAAGTACAAATTAGGGTTTTTATGTTAACCTAATAAGTTACAAGTGAAAATGGTGTAAATAACATGTTAATCTTGTTATCTTGGACTCTCTTGGACAAAGTATGATCTAATGGATCTAATATATGTATGACATAAGATATAATTGTTGTAAAGTATTTGTAACAAGGTGTTGAAGCTTAATGGTACAAAAATCAAGCTTAAACATGTCTTAATCACAAACTTTAAAACTTTATGTTTTGGTTCGAAATTGTTAACAGCCATTTTAGGTTTTATAAAGATAGTACATCTCATGAGGATTCTAAAATGATAAAAAACTTGAAAAACGGATTAATAACGAAGAAGATTACGCCTAGTTCACGGTTTACGAACTAGTTACGAGTTTACGACGCTAAATACTTTATAAAACAAATTTTATAAAAAGTTACTATTCATGGCAGAAACTTATACTTTGTAAACATCAATAATATGATAAAACTTTCAATTACGAGAACGTGTTCGAAAGAATCGCTAAAAACGGAGCTATAACGAATAAGATACGACTAAAACGGGTTTTACGTTAATTAAAAGTATAAAAACGATTTTATAGCTGTTATGAACAGTAAAAACACTATTCATCACAGAATCTCAAAAACCTAAAAATGTGATTTTATGATCACTCGTCTTAATACGAAAGCGTGGGCGTAAGAAACGCGAGAAACGGACTTAAAACGACAAAGTTATGTCATTTTTGCTAAAGGCGTAATTATAAACGTTTTTACTTTATAAATACGATTTCACTTAAACGATTAGATGGTGATATAGCTATATAGAAATATATATGTTATTAGTTATCAAAGTGCTATATTACTAGGGAATTTCATAATGAGGCTTCTTCGGATGGCGTATTGACGAGTTGTTGGATTTACGATTTAAAGTGTCCTAACTCCTCGTACGTCATGTCATGACCTCTTAAATTATGATAGCCCGAACGATAGTACGATGATAACTATATAGGATTATATATGGTTGTTGTTAGACAACGTACTTGAATACTGATTCGACCTATATTAACTAGGTTGCATTCGGGCGTTAGCGTGACGCGTTTTTATTTGGGATATTTTATTATCAATTTACTCACTCAAGGTGAGTTCATAGCCCCATGTTTTACAATTATTAATTTACAAGTTTTTGGGGTGAGAAACATATGCATGTTTTACAAATTGGACGCAAGTGTACATTTTATCATGATTACGTTTTGCCTAAGTAGCGATAACCCACTATGCCCATGAATCATGAACTGTCAATTACTGGAATGTGAGCGCGAATGATTATAGATAGATCTATTTGGGATTGACCTCCCCGTTCGGGTGACTAGCTATCACTGGAAACGAACGTATATCATGTCGGATTTTGGATGTTACGGGTTGAACATCATCACGGGCAATGTAGGCAATATTTATATATTGTATTCATTTATGTCGAGCTTCGGTGTCATGAGCTTAGGAAAACGTAATTACATTTTGTGATGTCTGCATCTGTTGCATTATCACGGGGAAAGTCTTGCGGTCCTGCATATACATTTACATAAACCTATGAAATTCACCAACTTTATGTTGACGTTTTAAATGCAATGTTTTTCAGGAGATCATTAAGCACGAGGTGCGAAGGATACATTGGTGGTTATATTTTGAAGTCATGCATTAAATATTTAGTCGCATTACATTTTGTATATCTGTTATGGGCTGAAAATCTTTGTAATAATAACAAGTAAACAAGTAAAGCTTCGGGCTTTTGTAACACATACTTTATTAAATCCAATGTATCAGTTTTAAATGACTTTTTGGTCGTTCTTATATTATCTTGTGTTATTGATCTGAGAAGTAACACGCCCCGGACCCTTATTCCGCTGCGACCCAATTTGGGGGTGGTACACAAGGCTAAAAATTCCATACCTGATTCCGACCCTATTTGATTTCGGGTTAGTCGGATTCATACCAATTCGGGTTGGGTCAACTCGGGTCGAATTCACTTGGGTTCGGGTGAACCCGAATATGACTACAATGTAATAAAATTGCCTATTTTGTACTCGTTTAAATTGAAAATTATAAAATTTATATTAAAAAGGAAACAAACTTTATTCGGGTCAATCGGGTCGACCCGAATCCGAGTTAGCAAAAAATTTCCAAACTGATACCCGACTCTATTTAGTATTCGGGTTACGCGGGTTGACCCGAATAAATTTTTTGACCCGATCAACCCGACCTAAATAGGCTTAATCAGGTTCGAGGTTGAGTTTTTTTGACACTCCCATCCGTCACTCCCTAAAATAATTGCAATAATAAACATACGGAGAGATTTCAAAATACAATGATTTTTTGTCAACCAAACATGTCAAGGTATTTTAAATTCCGAAAAATTGAAATTTCTTGTAATTTAGAATTCCGGAATTTACGAATCAAACGCCACCTTAGTGGTGTTAATATATTTTTTCAAGGCGTTGAGAGGAAGGTTTTAACGAAGGTGAGTTTGTTAGTCTTGAGTGGCAGGAAAAAGCTATTGGCTCTTTGTTTTGTTTTTATCGGTGTGATTTGAAGAGTTTGTCTTTGTTGCGTGTATTAACCGCATGTCCGTGTTTGTTTCTAGGAATGGGTGTTTTGTTTTGTACCAGTGTTGTTGTTGTTGCTTTGCTTAAATCGGTGACCCATGTGTAGGGGCGGATGCTTAGGCTATGACTCCTCATCCATTATCATCCAATACTGGTCTTCCCTGGGTGCTATTGACCTTGTTGGGATTTTCCAAGTTTATACTAGGGTGGAAAACGAGGAGAGTCTTGCATCTGACTTTCTATCTTCCTTTAAGATTTGTTAGGGTGAATTGGTCGTCCTGACAAGAGACTTAATTACTTGTACTTAGCGGTGATTTCGTTTTTACGCTTAGCTTGGGACTAGTGAAAAATCGGGGACGATGAATTTATCCGTCAGGACATCCATAGATTATTCTATGGGCGCTTCTCATTCTATGATCCCAGTGTTGATAAAATAAAGGAAGTCAAACAGGTAATTAAGAAAAGAAAAAGGAAAATCCAAAAATATTAGGGATAGTTAGTGTACATATAAAAAAATGGTGAAAACAGGACTTGTCGAAGCTATTGATTCTTTAGTTCCCTTGACGAACACTTAGCTACTTTTCGAGGTTATTAGTCGAGGGGGATTGAGATTCTTGGTTTTCTTAAGTGTTTACTTCATAACATTGCGTGAGGACACGCCAATACCTTAGTATGGGGGATTTTGGTATGTGCTTAATTACACATACCATTTTCCATTAAAAACGGACTTAAATGACTAAAAACGTACCAAAAATACATCGTATTTGTATGTTTTGCATTTGTATTGTGCAGGAAACAAATAATCAAGAAAAGGACAAAAACAAAGCTGAAAACGGACAAAACCGAGCACAAAATGGAAAAGTGTGAAAAGACGAAGTCAAATCGAAGCCAAAAGTCAACCAAGTCAAAAAGTCAACCCCGACAAAGTCAAAGTTGAAATTCAAGGACTGAAGTTGCAATTTTCCTAAAATATAACTTTAGGGGCATTTCTGCCAAACCCCTAAAGTTGTATTACCACAAGGACTAGTTTTGCAATAACACTTATATGATTGAGGGGCCAGTTTCGCATAACCCCAAAAGATTATTACCACAACGACGTGTACTGCAATTAACCAATACAAACTCAGGGGCTTATATTGCCAAAAAACTAAACTTTTCCTGATCACCCCTAACCTTGGTAAAACAAGTTTTCCCGCCCAAGCTCAAACCCCCACTAAAGGTCACATGTTGCCTTTCCTCTCCCCAAAACACTCAACCCCATGGTTTACCCAGGTAAAACCTAAACCCCCACTCCACTACCACCCTCATGGCCAAGTTGGCAATCCCACATTTTTCAATGACGAATTTCAAGGCTGTGATGACTTTCAAGGAAGCACAAGTGATATGGATGGCTAAGATTTGAGTTTCAAACCTCTCACAAAACAAACACACTCAGCTCTCTCTCTCAGAAGTAGCACAAAAGGAGAAGATGTAACATCCCAAAAAATGTGTCGCAGCGGAAATATGTCAGGGGGCATTACTTCATAATACAATAGCACAAGATACAAGAGAACGACCTCTAAATGTGTCGTTTATAAAACAATCTCGTTGATTTTCTGAAATCAAAATAATAGTTGTCCCATAATTGCATCACCATGAAAAACTTGAATGTAAAGACTCCAATGCACATCAAATAATCCAAGCATCTAATTCACCTGAGAAAAACATGCTTAAAAGTGTCAACATTAAAGTTGGTGAGTTCATAGATTAGTTTAAATATGAATGTAAGTTTCAACAAATATATTTATCCACTGAGTCATCACAGTACCATGAAAAATGTTTATTAAATATGCTCGCCAATTTTATGTTACCATATAAAGTACCAATCTTATCCCAAGATTTTTTTTTAAATCATGCATGCAAATTTATCGTCACCAAAAATGTTCCAGTATGTATGTGTCTGGGGCCTGTAGTCCCCACCCATGATCCGACATGTTATTCGTTCGTTCCCAGTGATAGCTAGGGTCACCCGAACGGGGGTTGTCATATCCGATGATCTATTTTATATCATTCGCGTGGAAATCATGCTCTATATATGCTGTTACCTGCGTTTGCTTAACCACCTGAACAGGGATCCACACCACGCTAGATTATTTCATAACATTCGCGCTCACCCTCCAAGTGATTTACAGTTCATGACGCTGTGACGTAGACTTGTTGTATGTACCCGATTCGGACAGTGATACAATTAATGTGTTCCCATCATGGGTGTTCCCTCCAAGAACACCCGGGCATGTAATACTTGTTGGCCCCGCAGGCGCCAAACAAATCGTAATCCGAAAATCATTTCAAATGTAAAGTATGCATGTGTGACCAAAAATAAAGTCAAACAATGTATCCCATAGCGAGCTATGCAAATAAGTATGTAAACCAATTTGAAATAAATCATGTAAATGTGTTTGTAATGAATTGCAAAATCAAGTAAAAAGGGGGCTATGAACTCACAAAGTATTGAAAGGTAATTATGCTGTAGTAAAATATACAAGTTTGTAAACGAGCATGTATTCCCCTCGCGGGTTTATAAAACATTGAAAAGATTGAAATGCGAGACTATGAACTCACATTGATGATGAAGAACGATCGACAGATAGGCATCTAATAGGCGCAACACGAACGGAAGACGAAGCAGCTCGAACAAGAAGTTGCAACTAATCTTAACGGCTAAATCTCACTAGCCTAAGATAATGAATTTGGGTTTCCCGATGAATGGTTACGTCAACGCGACACGTTGATAAAGATTTAGATTTAAAGTTGTAATAGTTTGGTGGTTGGTTAAATAAATAAATCAAAAAGTAAACGCAAGGTGTGTAATATATTCCGTATATATCACATATGAAAAATGGACAAGTATATAATTCATATGGTGAATTATATAACAAAGACAAACAATCAAATAAATAATCAAAACCACATAATTCGACACGTGTTCAGAAATCACCAATTAAATTAATAAATAGTTATTGCATAAAAGTAAACACACGTTTTGAAGTTGCGGATTATGTTAAACGATGTTTGTAAAAGTTTTTACAATAGTTATGATTTTATCTTCTAATCGGAAGTTATAAAATATAAGTAATAATTGATAATTTAGTATTTCGTTTTATTTACGTGTTGTAACCAAAATAGTTGTCTCGTTTATAAAAGTATGGTTTTCGTTTATTTATCGAGTTATTGTATAATCGTAAATAATATATCTTTTAAGTATAACTTAGTCCAATTTATCGGTTTCTAAAAATAATAGAAGTTTTAGTGAAAATCACTTAAGTATATAATTTATAGAAAATTCGGCATGACCTATTCGTTTATACAATGTTTCCATTTTTTTACCAAAACTCAACGTTTTCCACTTTCAAAACAATCCGTATTGCAAAATACTCCCTCGTTTCAATATATATTGATAAGTGCTTAATTACACATATCTTTTACCTCTAAAAACGAGCTTAAATGACCAAAAACAGACAAAAACTGCCAAATATATGTTTGTTTTGCATTTGTATTGTGCAGGAAGTGGATATCAACAAAAAGACAGAAAACCAAGCCAAAATGACAAAACTGAGCATGGAATGGAAAAGACTGTGCAAAATCAAGGCCAAAGTCCAAAAATGACAAAGTCAGAGTCAATACTGAAGAATCAGCAGTCAAACCGGAGCCGGAACTGAAGAATACTATTGAATGCAATCTTAACCCATCTGATGGGCCGGGAAAGCCCAATAGTATAATTATGAAGACTGTGAAGACCAAATGGGCCCTCAATCAATTACAACAGCCCATTTGTGTGCATTTGACAAAGACTGTGAAGACTTTGAAGGCCCAATCCTAGCCCAGTTACAGCCAATCTCAGCCATTGTACAAACAAAACCCACTTCACAACCTTATTGGGCTTGAAAAAGCCCAATAACCAAAAACCCAAACCCAGTGGGCCCAATACAAGCCCAATACTCTTTTTATAAAACTCAAGGACCAAAAATGTAAATTTTAAAAACTTTGTTTTATAATAAAAAAATGAAAAAATAAAGAAAAGGGGCCAAAATTGCCAAGTTTTGAAAGTTGTTTTAAAAAGAAAATTGGTTTAATAAAACACAAGGGCTGAAAATGCAATTAACCAAAACCCCTTTAATTCTTTTAGTAAAAAAACAGCAGGGACCATTTTTGTAATTGTCCCTAACCTCTTTTAAATCTTTTAGTTATAAACCACAAGGACCAAAAGTGTTATTTCCTAAACCTATTTATAACTAAAACTTAGGCTTAAACGAAATGAAAAGAGAGAGAAACGTGGAGGGACCCCCCCCCCCCCCCCCCCCCCCCCCCCCCACCCCCCCCCCCCCCCCCCCCCCCCCCCCCCCCCCCCCCCCCCCCCCCCCCCCCCCCCCCAATTTGTGCTTCTTTTCAAACTTAGCTTTGAACCTGTAGAAAAGAAATCTGTACCCTCCATCGTACCCCGCCAAAACTCAAACCCCATTTTCCCACGATTTTATGCCAAACCACCTCTCAGTATCACCATCTTACTGAGATCCCTACCTTTCCCCTCAACCCCAACTTATACCCCTGTCTGTGTCAATTTCACTCACCCGAAACCCATCAATGGTTGAGATTGATGACAAGAACAATGCAGGTAGGATTGACTTGGGAAAGCTCTTGCACACTACTATGATACACTCATCCCAACACAAAGAGAAGAAAAAATGAGCGCTATAAAAAGGGGAAGACCAAGCCGAAGTTCCATTAGCACCACTTTTACTTGTTTTTAGTTTAATTAATACAAGTCTTTCTTTTAAGATTTTAGTGTTAATTCAGTTCCTTTTAAAAGAGTTTATGTTGTCAATATTTCCGTTGCTAATAAAAAGTTTGTTTGTTCTTGAATTTGCTACTATTGAAATTTTAAGTCTTCTTTTAAAGCGTGGTTGCGGCTTTTAATTTTCTCTTTAAACCTGTTTAAAAATAGCATTTAAGCAATTAATTATCTCCTAGTAAACCTTGCTCTGCCTTCATTTCACTTAAAAATCAGTAGAAACCATTTTCTATAAAATAAGGGAGTGTTTGGTTTAGCATTGAAAATGGGTCAAACCAAGTTTGGCATGGGTCAAAGGCACTCAGCCATTCTTGGCTAAGTGTGTAGGCTCATTTAAGCCAATTTAGTCACAAGTTTTAATATAAAAATCAGTTTTTAAGTCCTTTTACTTTCTGTCAAAGGTTTTCAAAGCCAAAGTTAGCTTAACAGCTTATGCTGTTTAAACAAGCTTAAGCCTACCTTATTTGTGCTTGTTTAGTTATATTTAGCCAAAAAGAAAAGCTCCTTTAGTTCTGTCATTTGAAAATACCAAAGTATCACCAAGTGTGTATGTATGCATAGTTTGTAAAAAGCAGCCACTTTCAAGCCCCAATTTTAGCATGTTTAACTTGTCCTTAATGGCCCAAGTTTTGAAAATAAGCTCTAGTGCATCCCTTGTAAATCTGTTTGTATTTGGATTTGGCTAAAAATCTTTTGAGAGCTTATTTTGATAAGCCAAATAAGGCCTTAAGCTCACTGCATTAAGCTCCCCTGGTGCTGAGCACCATATTAAGCCCCCTTTTTCTAGCTTATTTGATTCTAAGCCCTAGGTTCTTTTTGCTTTTTCATATAGCCTATAGGTAGTTCTTTAAGTCCCCAAAAGCTTATAGCTTATCTAGCTTATTTAGTTAGCTTATTTAGGCCTTAAAGTCACCATTTTTCTGTTTTCTTTTAAAACTGTCAATATAGCTTATTTGCATATTAGCTTATTTTAGGGCTTATTCTAGATAACTTAGCTTATTTTAGGACTCCCCTCTCCTATTTATCTGTCCCCCATAAATTATAGCTTATCTAGTTAGCTTAAATCCCAAAAAGAAAGCAAAATAAGCCATAAGCTTAATAAGTTTCTGTCAGCCCCATAAGCTCACATTTCTAGCTTATTTAGTTCACTTCAGCTTATGCCCCTTTTACAAAAGTTACTCCCCAAAAGCCCCTTTACAACTTTTCTTTTATAGCTTTTGCATAATAAGCTGTTAGGACCTAAATTGCAATCGGGGTCATTCTCAGGGACCATTTGTGTAATTTTGAAGTTTCTAGTTAACATAGTTAGTCCCTGTGGTTAGTTAGCCTGTTACCCCGTTAGTCCTTTCAGTCCTTTCATTGTTAGTCCCTTAGGTTAACCACAGTTAGTTTATTTAATTTAAATAATTAAATTAGGTTAAAATTTAATTAGTTTAATTACTTTTTATATAAACAGTAAAATTTGGGCATTTTTATATTTTTAGAATTGTTAACTTTTTCTTTATTTAATTTTATTTTTTTAGAATTTTTATAACTTTTATTTTTTGTCTTTTTCTATTTACTTAGTTTTAATTAGTATTTAATCTTTAAAAATTCATAAAAAAATCCAAAAATTAATAAAAAAATATTTTTCTTTTTTATAAAATTTTCTTTTGTCATTTAGTGTCTAGGAAAAATATAAAATTTAGTATAGGCTTTATTTTTCTTAAATTTCAGTTTTAGACCCGTTTTACCGGGTACGTTTTACCGTTTCTTTTCGTTTTACATTCAAACGACCTCCGTTTTAGTTCTAGTTTTCTTTATTTTTCAAATTAAGTTAATTAGAATTTAATTTTGATTTTTAATTTAATTTAGCATTTATTTTCTTAATTTTTAGTATTTAGGTTTCCCGATACCTGATTCTGTTCCCAACCCCCAACTCCCCGTATTTAATTTAGATTTAATTTTAGGATTTCCCAATAATTAATTATGCTTCCCGTAGTTTAAGTTCTATCCATATTAACTAATTTTGTTTCCCGTAGTTTTTAAGATCCCCATTTCCTTTGCTTGTTTTCCCGTAGATTAAATTAAGTTTTATTTAATTAATTTTAGTTGTAATTATATCAGTGTTTCCATCATATCATATATTCTCCATCATTCAATTTCTCATCAAACCAGGATAACTTTCAATTGCAGCCTCGTTGGGACATACGACCCGGGAATATCTCTTCCGGAATCTTTTTATTATTGATTCTTACTTGTGTATTTTATCCTTTTGTGGAATTTGACCTTTTGCCTTGGTCAAGGGCATTCGGTCAGGATCTGTATTAGGGTTGCTATATAAGTGTGTACTATATCACGAATCATATATCTAAACTAAATCAACAAACGATAAAGTAAGTAAAACCAAACACACCCTTAAGATTATTAAACACAAAAACAAAAATAATAAGCAACCTGTAATTATATCAGTGTTTCCATCATATCATATATTCTCCATCAGTCAATTTCTCATCAAACCAGGATAACTTTCAATTGCAGCCTCGTTGGGACATACGACCCGGGAATATCTCTTCCGGAATCTTTTTATCATTGATTCTTACTTGTGTATTTTATCCTTTTGTGGAATTTGACCTTTTGCCTTGGTCAAGGGCATTCGGTCAGGATCTGTATTAGGGTTGCTATATAAGTGTGTACTATATCACGAATCATATATCTAAACTAAATCAACAAACGATAAAGTAAGTAAAACCAAACACACCCTTAAGATTATTAAACACAAAAACAAAAATAATAAGCAACCAATTTATTTAACCATTAACCATCATTTTAATCCGGTTTCATATTTTATAAAAGTTTTCATATCTTTATTAACCGATTTAATAAAGATAAGCAAAACCAAATGCACCCTTCTCGGGGCTGTGAGACAAACCAAACACACCCTTAGGCTGTTAGAACCAAAACCAAACCATACTCCCGGCTGTCCCGACGCACCCGGCTGTCCCGACAGCCAAGACGACACCCCTTGTCCCCCGGCTGATAAACCAAACCAACCCGGACCAAACGCACCCTCGTCGGGTGTTAACCACAAACTAACGCACCCTATGTGGTTTTAAT
>BQNB010040289.1:0-47511 GCA_026074375.1 Tanacetum coccineum
TTGCTTCTTGGCTTCTATTATGAGCTTAGGGACTTCTCTTGATCTTCTATTGCTGATAAGGAATGGTTAGAACTCTATTTGAGTGTGTGAGATGAGTTTTGAGGGATGATTTGAAAGGGTTGCTTGGTTCGTGTATTTATAGGGCTTGGAAACCTTTGTGCCTAAGTTTTCTTGGTATCTAAGGGTCAAGTTGTATAGTGTGATGACTAATGAGGAATAGAGATGAGTATTGAGGGCTAGGGAGTGTAACTTTGCAAGGTGTATGGTGTTGGAGGGGTGTTTGGAGGTCACAGCTAAACAAGGATGACAAGGACGTGACTTGGCCAACTTGGTGGCCAAGGTAGGAGGTAGAGGTGCTTTTAAGCTGCTTGGTGACATAAGGGTGAGGTCATGGAGGTGCTTGGATGGGTGCTTGGTTTAAAAATGGGTAAAAATGGGTGAAAATGGGTATCGGGTTGGTTTAGGGTTTGGGGTTTTAGATTAGGGTTTTAGATGACTTAGTGTTTAATTTTAGGGTTTAGCAGTCATGCATTAAGTAGTTGTACCTTGTGTTAAAGTAGTGGTAAGAAACTAAAATGAATTTAGAGGTAAAATGACCTAGTTTGACTTTCTTGCATTATTGACTTGTATATTGCGTTTTAGAAAGTTGTAACTTGATTTAGGAGGGAAAAGATATTCAAATGTGGTGTATTGATACTTGTACACATGCTTTAAAGGCTTGTACATTCATTTTATATGTATACATTACATATAATTAGGGTTTTGATATAAACGTTAACATTTAATGCTTGTTTTGATATAACATTTTGAAAAGTACGTTAAATGGATAATGTACTTGGTAAAAATGATATTAAGATATAGACTTGACATATTAGGATGTTTACATGATATAAACATAGATAGAGATGGCATTGGTAGAGGTTGCGTGAGCTCGTTTATTTTAGAGATGCAAGTTACGTTGCATAATGAGATAAAGTAAAATTTTCCCTGTAAAAAGGTGGTATATATATAATAGATGGATATTACAGTGCATCTAATTTAATAGATGGATATTTACATTGATGAAAATTGCGGGTTGTTATATAAACCGTATAATTTACTTTAGCAAATTTAAGTGGTCAAGTGAATTATTTCTCCTTTTGAAAGTTGTTAAATCGCCTTGTAAAGGGAACTTGTTAAATCGCCTTCTAAAGGAGAATTGTTAAATCGCCTTGTAAAGGGAACTTGTTAAATCGCCTTCTAAAGAAAAATTGTTAAATCGCCTTTGCTTGGAAATTTGTTAAATCACCTTGTAAAGGAAATTGATAAATCGCCTTTTACTGCAACTTGTTAAATCGCCTTGCACTAGAAAGTGATAACCCGCCTTGCAAAGAAGAACTGTTAAATCGCCTTGTACTACGAAATTGATAACTCGCCTTGCAAAGAAGAACTGTTAAATCACCTTTCAAAGAGAGTTGCTAATTCGCCTTCCAATGCACAAATGCTAAATTGCCTTCTACAAGAACGTTGTTAATTCGCCTTCAACTGCTAATTGCTAAATCGCCTTACACAAGAAAATTGTTAATTCGCCTTTCACTGATACGAAACTCAAATTTTTCAAAACTAAAAAAACACACTTTTGATCATTTTTACCCAAAATTTCTTGTACAACTAGTATTACTAAACCTATAGGTATCTTAAAAATGCAAACTTTATGGATTTTAAGCCAAAAATTTTGAAATCAAGAATTGTACTTTTTAAAGCTATTAGAACACAAAAGTTGAACAAAAATGATGTTTTTCTTGATTCAAAGCATGTACACCTATATCTTAAAGATACTAGATCTGATTTAACTATGTAAGTGATCTTTTAGTGTACCAAAGAGCTTCGAAAACAAGAAAAAATAAAAGAAAATGGTACGGTTTGAGTAAAAAAACGAATTGTTAGGATTGATAAAAGTGACGATCTTATTGAGATAAAAGTATTGTAATAAATAGAAAAATAATATTGTGTAATAGGGTAAGTGAAAGGCTTGTGACTAAAATAAAGTCACAAGACTCGGCTAAATAGAAAAAGTCTAAAAGACAAGGGGGCTAAATGGTAAAAGTCTAAAAGACAAGGGCTTTATGCTCATTATTGTAAAAGGGTATAAATACCCCTCCACCACCTCATTTGTGAGGTGTGTCTCTAGGTGTTTCTTAATCTCATTCTAATCTTTTCTCTAATCCTCCTCCTCCCTCTTTCTCTCTCTACTTTCTCTCTCTAGACTAAACACTTTATTGCTTATTGATCCTATATTCAAGACCTCACAAGTGGTATCAGAGCTGCAGGAGCGATTTAGTGTTGTTTAGGAGAGCTTATTCGGTTTGCTTATTCTGTCAGCTTATTCCAGCAGCTTATTTTGAGATTATTTGGGCTTATTTTGTGCTTATTCGGTCCTATTTGTCTGCTGTGCTTATTCTGTCTTTTTCTTGTGCTTATTTTCATGTGCTTAATTTGAGTCAAAACTGCTTATTTTTGGTCAAAAAGTCAAACTGCTTAAAATGTGCTTATTCAGTTTTAGAGCTTATTTTTGTGCTTATTTGCTAATCTCGGTTGTATCGAGATAGATTGCTTACGGTTTTATCGTAAGAATCTTGGCAAATTTAGTACGAAATTTGCTTATTTGGGCTTATTTTTGAAACTCAGCAGTTTGTATTTTTCAAATTCAGTAAAATTCTGTTTTTAAGTCAAAACTCAGTAAAAAGTTTGTTACAACAACTTTGACTAGTCAAACTCAGTAGTGTAACTGATTTTACTGAATTTGACACTCAAAGTTGGAAGCTTGTCTTTTGGTCAAACTGGTCAAACTCAGTAGATTTTTAGATCTCAGATTTGTTTCTTGGTTTGTGTTTAACAACACTGTTAGAGATCTAAAGATCTAAATCTCAGTAAGGAACAATATCATCACTGATCCGTCTCAGAAATCATTCTCGATAATCAAACTCAGAACCTCAAAATCGGAAAAATCAAACTCGGTAATCAAGATCAAAAACGGAAACAAACTCAAATCATTCTCGGAACATATCAAAGCGTTACAAACTGTGAAAATCATCCTCGGTATCTTGATCTCAAATTTGTGTTTACTTGGTCTTATCTTAAATCTCTAAAAGATTTTTAACACATTTCATCACAGATCTTGATCATAATGCAGTCAAACTAGGCATAGATAGTCATTTTTTTACCGAGTTTGACATCAAGGAAAAAAGAATAAAAGAGAACTCAATCAAGATCAACAAAGACAACATACAAGATCTCAGTTTGGATTGATTGTGCATCTCATATGAGATTTAAAAATCTTTAAAAGATCTTATCAACACAAAATCCACTCCTCATAGATCTTAGCATATCAAATCTGACCTAAATCCATCCAAGATCTCATAACTTTGTTGTACTTTCAAATAAGTCAAAGAAATAACAAGATCACGAGTTTTTCTTATCACTCTTTTCGATAAAAAACAAAACGTGATCTCAAAAATTTTTGTGTGTTTATCAAGAAAACTCAAAGATCTTTAAAAGTCCATTCACACAATCTCATCATAGATCTCAAGATTTACCAACCATCAAAAAAGAAAAAGAATAAAAATGAAAGAACAAAGAGTCGATCTCAGTTTTGTCCACTTTTGTTAGCAATCTTTAATGATTTTCGTGTGTGGATCATCTCATCATTGATCGAATTTAAAGCATCTCACTTTATTTAATTTTTGAAATTCAAGGAAGATCAAAACTAGAGAGTTTTATCCTTTCCTTCTTTCGATTTAAATTTCAAACACAAACAAACCATTCATCTTTCTCTCAATATTCGAAATCTAAAAAGTAAAGTCAAGAACAAGATTGTTCTCCTCTTACTTGGTTTCGAGTTAAAACACGAAAGTAATCATATCAAGAAAAATCAAACCTACCTGTGTCATCTGCTAATCTTCGTGGGTCAAGAATTATTTGTGGATTTATAGATTCTGGTGTAAAAGATCCAACTTGGTATAATCATTTGTGTTTTGATTTGATAATCAGAACAAAAAGAAGTTGCGTTTTGAAAATGGTAAAGGATCTAGAGTCAACTTTTTATGTCTATAGTGTAAGTTGCACAATACTGTGTTTGTGTGTCTGAGAATAGGAAAGAGGCGTGTGTTTTGTATTTGAGCTCTTTTTGTGTTAATGAAAAGTGAGGAGAGGAAATATAAGATAAGAGGCGTGTGTTTTTGATTTGAGTATTAGGGTTAGGGTTTGAGTCGTGTGAGAGTATTTTATATATCAATGTTTTTTTAGGGTTAACATTTTTTGGTTTGGGCCTCATGTGTGAGTGTAACGAAATTTTTGAAAACAAAATTTGGGCCTAATAAAATCGAAACACAATAAAAAGGTGGAACACATTTAGGCTGAATTTTATTTTCGAGTGATCCATCTCTGTTTGTATACTGAATTTGTGTCTACCCAAATCAAAATCAAAGTCGGGCCTAAAATTTTAACGTGTCATTTAGCTATAGTTTTTGTTGGGCTATTGTGAATAGATTTTAATAATAAAAACTATGGTTTAAATATTTTGAGATCACGGTTCCTAATTGCTGAAAAAATAATTCGAATGTGATTGAGGTTTTGAGTTTACGTTTGTTAGAATTCTGATTGTTTGTGCGTAATTTGATTTGTGTGATAATTTGGATTAAATTTTTGAGTCCGTGTCGAAAATTTTTGGGTTCGTTGTGATAAATAGAGAAAATGGGATCAAACGAGGAAATAGTTCAATTACTTCAAAAGACACAAACGATTTTCAAACAAACACAACGTGACAAAGAGGAAAAATATCTTAATGATATTATTCAGTTACAAGATAAAATCAAAGATCTTGAAAACGTTGTTTGTAAAATGGGCAGATCAACTGACACACTTCGGTTGCTTACAAATGAACAAAAAGCTTTTCGGGATAACTTACGTAAGTCGGGTGTGGGATATAACGGTTCTTGTGTTCTTTCACAAGCTTATGCTAAAATTCCTAAGTTGTATCGTGCTTATGAACTTTGTGATAAAAATGAACAACTGCATGTGTTTGATTCTGAGGAAACTCTTGAGGATGCTGAAAAGAGTCAATTAAAAATGAATGAGTTTCAAAAAGATGAAAAAATTCAAGAGTTAAAGATTCAACCAATCGATTACGAAAAGTTGAACAAACTTTATAAAGAGTTTGTTCCTCAAAAACAGCTTTCTGAGCCTTCTGTTAAGCAAACATGTTCTTCACCTTATTCTATTCCCTTTGTTAAGATTCTGGAAACAAAAACCATGCCGAGTGAGTTACCTTTGATCAACGAATTATTCAATATAAAAGTTGGATTTGAAAAGCTGTCTCTGTTAATACACCAGAACAGTAAAAGAGAAAAGAATTCTAAACGAACAAGCATTTTCTATGCGTCTCTAGAAGAACTTCGATTAATCGATATTTGTGTAGAAGCGAAATTAATTCTTCAAGAATTGCATTTGTATTTAGAAATCTTTCAAAATCGATTTAAAAAGGATGTAAAATAAATGAAAGATGTTTTTGTTTTAGTGGAAAATAATCTTGATGAAACTCTCAAACAAAATGAGTTTTTAAAAGATCGACTCTTGAAAGCATCCTTAGCTAAAGATGTCAAGAATCTTGTCATAACCTCTTGTGTGGAAATAAGGAATAAGGATTTACATGATGAAATTAAAAGAATTTCAAAAGAGTAAAAAGATGTTTCAAATGAGAGTAAAACAGCTGTGATTTCAGTTGTAATGATCATGCATTGAAGTCACTCAGGAAGTTTGTCAAAATAATTATTGAATTGAAAAAAGATTTGTCCAAAATTTGAGGCAAGAGTATGCTTTTGAATAATGCACTTCAACACAAGTCTCGAGAAAATAATTCTTTGAAAACATTGCAACAAGAAAATGAAAATTTTATGGCATCTTTACAAATCGAGAATGCTCATTTGAAAGAGACTTATAAAGATTTGTTTGAGTCGGTTCAAAGGTAAAGAGTTGAGACTAATGAATGTGATGAAGTCAAAGTTAATGTCAATTTTGATGAGAATGAAACTAAAAATATTGAGTTAGAACATCGAGTGGCATCATTAATTAAGGAGAATGACCACTTGAAGTTGACTTACCAAATCTTGTTTGATTCAATCAAAAAGTCACGGGGTCAAACAAAAACTTCAAATGTAACACAAAACGAGGCAGATAATCTGAAGTCTCAATTGTTTGAATTTGCTAAAACAAAGTTCAATAACATTTTGGGAAAGATTGAATTTTTCAAAAAGAATCAATTTGATTTCTTTTCAAGATCAAATGTTGATTGTCATATTTCTAAACTTAAAAAGGAATCGGGGGAGAATATTTGTGATAATGCAAAATGTGAGTTTCAAACAAAGTTTGTCGAGCTTGAAAAGGTTTTAACTCAACAAACAAAATATTTTGATGATGTCAAGCTTGAATTGTCGAAAAGATAAAGACTAAATTTGAGGCGTATTTTGAAAACTTGAAAAACATAAGTTGTCTTGACAGAAAATTGGCTTGTAAGGTTGATGATTCTAAAGCCGAAAAAGATCGATTTTTGAAAGAAATTAATCACTTAAGAAATCAACTTGCAAATCTGAAAGGGAAGCGTGTGGAAACAAAGATTGATAATTCTTCAATTTTGGGAAACCACCGTTACTTAACAATGAAAGAGATCAGCGTGTGAAACAAATTACGTTTTTAGAATCAAAATTGGCATCACAAGATATTTGTTCTTGTCAAAAAGAATATCATGAGTTGAGAACTTCGTATAATGCTTTAAAAGTAAAGTTTGATTCTCTTAATCGGGAAAATGGAACATCAATGTTTCAAAATCTTCAAAACCTAAAGAAAGTGTTTCGGAAAAGGTTCACACGGGTGAATCCTCAAAACCGTTTTCAAGAAGGGTTTCTCAGTTTACAACCTATTCTTTACAAAAAGATAGGAAGTTTTCTAAGAAATCTCAAAGTTTTGAAACATTTTTTTCCTCATAAGGGTTTTAAGACAAGAGCTTCAAATGCAAAGAATCAATCTTTTGAAACATCACACTCTTGTTTTACACTGGTAAAACGAGTGTGGAGGCCAATTAAGGAATCTCAAACTTTTAAAGCATCTACTTCTAAAAAAAAACTTAAGACAAGTACTTTAAAAGGAAAGAATCAAGTTTTTGTTACTCCACACTCTCGTTTTACAATGGTAAAACAAGTGTGGAGACCAAAGCAAAGTCATTTGAAAACTTTCAAATATTCCAAATTAGAAATGCTTTCAATGCAAAACAAGAATGACTTGGCTTTGAAAACATAAACAATGGAAGATTTTCAAACGTTTCAAAAATGAATTTTCAGAATGATACATCAAATGGTAATAATAAATGGAAATTTTCTTCACCAACAAGATTTAAAACTCCAAATGAAACACCTGTTTCAAGTCCTCGTTGGAACTCAACGTCTCTACATCGAATTGACACAAATTTAAAATGGTTTTCAAAACTTGGCAAACCCGTTAGCACCATGCTTAAATAGGTTCCAAAGGTTGTTGTCTTAATTTAATGTCTTTGGTTTGTATTCAAATGACAAATTGCAACCCGTGCTTTAAATAAAAGGAAAATGTACGTTTCAGTGCATTTATCCTTAACAACGAAAAGAGAAATCTTTTCGGTCTTGAGCTATTCAAACAAAATATTCAAAGTTTTGTAGCTCAAGTCAATGGCTTGTTATTAAATTTCAGATAACAACCCGGTTTTCAAATAAAAGAAAAGTGTACGTTTCAGTGCGCTTTATCTTCAAAAGAAGAGAAATCTTCTTTGTCCTGAGCAATTTTTTATCAAAATCTTTTCAAAAAGTGTGCTCGGGACATACGACTTCTAAGTAAATATCAGCTTAGGACTCGTTCTTCAAATAAAGGAAAGTGTACATTTTTGTACATTTATCCTCACAACGGGAAGCTTACAACTTCTCGGACTTGAGCTATTTCATTTAAGATATTCCAAATCTTGAGCTCAAGTAAAATGGTATACAAAAGTTTGAACACAAATTTTCAATAGTTATTCAAAAAGATTTTTCAAAATCTTTCAAATTGTGTGTTCAACACTCCCTTTCTCATTCAATCATTTGATTTATATATATTCTTGTGGGGGAGTATAAAAGAAAATGTTTTGAACAAATGAATAATAATCAATTTAAAAGTAGTTGTTGTCAAGTGTGTTTATATCGATAAGCATGCAAATGGTGAAGGTTGTGTCCGATTACGACCGTTTCCTGAAATTAACAGGATGAGGAGTGAGCAATCTACTGACCATACGTTTTAGATATTGGCATACTTTGACGCAACTAGTTTTTCAAATTTGTTTAGAACATTCAGAAAGGTTCTAAATCATAATCATGTTATATCCGTTTTCTCCCATGTGTTTTCAAATTTTCATATAGCTATTTTAATCCATTGATATCAAAAATATCATATGATATGCTATTTTTGAAGGGGAGAAAATTGGATTAAAATGTAATTAAGAAAGATAAATGCTTAAGTGTGTAGAATAACAAAGTGATCTATAAGACTCAAAGTGCAATCAACTCTTTCCTCCATGTGTAAAATAATTTTGAATATCGATGAAAATGTGTTGGGGGAGTATTTCTCAAAAGTGAAACTTTCAAAGTGTTAAATGTTTTGATTTATATCAAATACTTTGATTGATTTTCAAATAGTTTTATGGTTTCGGTCTTAAATACCCAACAACCAACTACCTCACGATGATCAGAGAAGGAATAAGGTGGTAAGGTTAGGTAGTATCCTATGATCCAACCAGAACCGGAGGGATCTAACCCCCCCCCCCCTAGGGATTTTTAAATAATAGAATCGGAAGTCCTGTAGACTATGATGGAAGTAGAATGTGGAATGGGAAATAATGTCAACTAAGGATGAGCTATCATCTGGTATTATCAACTAAAAGATGATAGTTACTGACGTCTTGGTGGACATGATGGGGTTGAAGAATGAAAATGAAAATGACGTGTAAAGGGTGAAAAGAAAGAAAGCCCTACACAACATTAGGCAGAATAGGGTCATATACATAATCTTTCGAATATCACAAAAATGATTATTTGGTATTCGAAGAAGACATCATGGACCAGTGATGCCAATGCAAAACCACTTCCCAGCCACTAAAGAGTTTCTCTCAAAATAATTATTGTTTCATTGTCACGGAGATTAAACGCTTAATATAGTGGCATTCAATCCGAGGTGTTGATATTGAAAAGGGTGGCGATCTGCTCAGCCTCCGATCTCTTAAAACAAAAAAGCACTGATTGGAGTTCTAGAGCTAAATGAGATCATGTATTAAATCTAAAATAGGACACAAAAAAGTTATTTTTTGTATTATAACATTCAATGATACAAAAGTTACAAGGTTCTATTATATGGGTCTATGTTTGACATTGATGTCTTTGTGACATTACGCGGGAACATTCCAATAGTGATACTTATGTAAAGTTTTCTCGATGATGAATGGAAATCCTTACCAGTGCTAACATCAAGAAAACGCTAGAAAGTAGGTCACTAATTTGAAAATGATTGTTTAATGTTTCAATTAGTCGTTCAACTAGTAATCTATTGTGATCTAGTAGTTATCGTGTTTTTCCAGAATTTGTTTTACGTGAAAATATAAAAACTACTTTCCTGGATTCATTCAAGTGATTGTGTTGGATTACTAGGTTACTTTTGATGTATACTATTTTGTTGAGGCGAGATTGTTGGAATTAAAGTTATTCGTTTAATCTCTGCTTAGTCCGCCCTCCACCAATGAACTTCACTATGAAATATTCAGGCGTAACAAGTTTATGATTATGTTTTGATGGTCCATCAAATATAATAAGGGGGAAAGAGAGAGAAGTGTTCTAGCTGAAAATTTTGATAGAGCGTAAACCACTTAGGGGAGAACGAAATGTGTACATCCATGACTTAATTGACTTTGGTGTATACAACATAGTGCAACAACTAGGGGGACGAAATGTAAACATCCGGGACTTAATTGAATTGGAGGTTATAATTTCTTTCTTCTGCGAGTTGTTTGTGTGAAGTATGTGCATTTCGGAATGGTTGTTTATTTGGGGGGGAGGGATAGCAATTGGGGAGGAAGATACCATTTATGTACATACAACATCTTTTACCTTAAGTAAGCAAGAACACTTAATATTCATTACTTTGGTTCTTAACTCAAAGTTTTAAAGATACAACTTTCGCAACTAATGATAATTCAAAGAAACTTCTTAATAATCATCAAGTGTTAATCAAGACAAAAAAATTTTACATAAGAAGAGGGTTAGCTGTCAGAAAGTATGAGTATGTTGGTTAGAAGCTTCAAAATATAAATCAAGATAGATTCACGATAAAGAATGATGATATGAAAAGATCTTAGAGGCAAAGTCAAAAGGAAAATGGAAAGATCAAGGTAAAGATCTCTAGAGCATGATTGGAACAAGATCACTATTTCACAACAAAGACTCAAGAAAGAAAGATTTAAAGTTCAATGTTCAAAAGTCCACATAGAGTGATATCAAATGATCTTCCTTTAAGGGGAGATTTGTTACGAATATGAAATTGATGATCATTATTGCAATCAAAGAGAGATATCAATGTTACGTACCAGTGGGGGAAGATTGTATGGAATAACTAAAAAAGTGACGTTCTTATGAGATAAATGTTCTTGAAATAATAAATAGAGAAATAATATTGTGTAATTGGTTAGGTGATAGGCTAGTGGGACTTAAATAAAGTCACGGATACCAACAAATAGCTAAAAGCTATAAGAAACTAAGAGCTCCTTGGTCTTTCCTTGTATTGGGATAAATACATCATAACCAAATCTATTAGTATGGCATCTTTGTGTGTATTTTAATCTTCATTATAATTTTTCTCTAATCCTCCTACTCCTTCTTTCTCTCTATTACTTTCCATCTTCTCTAGTATAAACAACACACTTTACCTTAAAACCACACTTCTATTGGCTTATTGATCCTAAATTCCAGACCTAACACTAAGGTAGGTGGAAGCTAAGATGGTTAGTACCGATGTTGAAAGTGAGAAAATAGAGATGGAACTTCTAATAACATTGATGTGGGTTGCTTTTTATAATGTATCAAATGATGGCGGGAAGGAAGACTTTTTTCCCTTGATATGGATTGTATGTGGTAGCAATAGTTGTAAAATTACATGAAATCGTCGATGGATCAGAATTAGGCACTAAGCGATCTTGACTTTAGGTTAGGTATAGTTGGTCCTTACTCTTGACGCGTCAATTTAGTGTGGCAATATGAGAGCGCAAAGATTGACGATTTGCGATTGGTGACATCGTTCCCATCCTGGAGAACAATCAAAGTAGCTAACGCTTTAGCCGAACAGTTTATTAAATTTTGTATGTGAGTAATTATCTAAACTTGATTTAACTGGAGACTTCTAGAATTTGTTGCTGTGATGAAAAGGGTTTTTAAGAACGAGCGATCATGCTTGTATAACCATGTAAAAACTTTATATATATGGAGTTTTTTTGATTTTCGTCGGAAATGTGCATGAGTCTTTTGTTGGGGGATTAAAGCCTTTTTTATTTGTTGTTAGTATTACTGATGTCTTATTGATGTTAATGCTTGCTCAGTCAAAGTTAGTGCTGTTGATTTGAGAATTTCAATGAAAATTTTTGTATGTGTTTATAGACTGCTGGTGAAGTTACATGTGCCAGTAAATGTTACTATGCTAAGAGGAAGATATACTACTAGTGGAAGTTAAGACTGCTTAGAGACTTTAAAGAAAAAACACCAATGCTTAGTTAGTTACTACTGCTAGCACAAAAAATTTACTACTGATAGATATTCTAGTTAATGTTGCGGTAGGTGTTAATGCTTGATAGAGAAAAAAGAAGTTAGTAATGCTGAGTTAGTTAATACTGCTTATGTGATTTATATGATATATTTTGGTAAAAGATATGAATAACTTATTTATTTAGAAGATTATGATTACTTAGGAAAGTATTGTAAGCCGTTTAGGACTCCTGTGTATAAAGGGATTGGTTACTAGGGCATAGAGATTGATGTACTAAAACCAAAATCAATCTTAGTCGTATAATTATTAGCTTCAAGGTATTTGTAACCTTAATACTTTGAGAGTATTCGTATTATTATCATTAATAATATTGGAGCTTATTTGTTGAATTGTATGTTCATTGAATTACTGTTTCATTGATAATTCTTCTTAATATTAAAGATTAGATTCCGTATAATCTTTAATACATTCAAAAAAAGTTTCTACTATAGTTGTGTTAGATTTATCTAATATAACTAATCCTTAAACAAGCTTAAGGAATTCGATCTATTGAAGTGGGATTAATAAGTGGTATCAGAGCTTGCTAAGAAGCTTTGAAAGAGAATAACCTGTTTTTATACGCAAGATCTTTTTTTTAAGATATGGATCAAGATTTTGCACATATGGTGGCTGCATCCAAAGTTCCCATGCTCAAACTTGGTGAGTATGAGATCTAGAGGATGAGGATTGAACAATATATCCATATGATAGACTATGCACTGTAAGAAGTCATAGAGAATGGTACAACCATGCTAAAAACAACAATTGTGGAAGGTGTTGTGACAGTGATGCCTATTACAACTGCTGAAGAAAAGGCTTAGAGAAGATTAGAAGTGAAAGCTAGAAGTACTTTAATGATGGGCATTCCCAATGAAGATCAGTTAAAGTTTAACTCTATAAATGATGCTAAAAAGTTGCTGGAAGCTGTTGAAAAAAGATTTGGTGGGAATGCAACTACAAGAAAGACTTAAAGGAATCTTTAAAAGCATAATAGCAAATTGAAAACTTCACTGCTTCCATGCTCAGAGATGCTAGATCAAACCTTTGATAGGCTTTTAAAAGCTTTTTGGGAGTCAGTTGAAGCTTTTGGATGAAAAACTTTCACAAGAAGGATGTTATATCAAAGTTATTCTAAGAGCTTTGTCAACCTGAGTGGGAACACACATTGCTGTTTGTGAGGGAGGAATAAAAGTCTGAGGTTTGAAACCAATGAGGGATGATCTCTATAACAACTTGATGGTGTATGAAACAGAAGTCAAGGGATGTCTAGCTCAAATTCAAACACCATAGAAACATGTCCTTTTGTGTCGTCTTCAAAATAACAACTCTAAGCAGCTTTAATAAAGTAGTTAATGTGCTCAAGGATGTTTTACTACTTGTAGACTTAAGTTAATACTGCTTACTCTACAAATATTGATAACTTGAGTGATGCTGTTATTTGTTCACTCTTTGCTAGTCAACCAAATAGTCCTCAACTTGCACATGAGGACTTGAAATAAATCTATCTTGATAACATAGAAGAGATGGATTTGAGATGGCAAATGGCCATGTTGACTATGAGAGCTAGAAGGTTTTTTAAGAATATAGGAAGGAAGCTTACTTTTAATGGCAATGAGACTATTGGTTTTGATAAGTCCAAAGTGGAGTGCTACAACTGCCACAAGAGGGGACATTTTGCTAGGGAGTGCAGAGCTCCAAGAAAACATTAATGGCTTAAAATGGGATATTCAAGTAGGAGAAATAACTATTAGAGAGCTTAGGAAGAAGCTTGAAAAAATTCAAAAAGAAAAAGATAGCATTCAATTTAATGTAGATAAATTTGAAAATGCATGTAAAAGTTTAAACAAGCTCATAGAGTGTCAGATTGTTGATAATTGCAAGAAATGTTTAGGCTATGAAAAATAAAATGTTGTTCCACCTCCTTACACAGGAAATTTCATGCCTCCAACACCTGATTTGTCTTTTACTAGTTTAGATGAGTTTGTTAATAAGCCTGTAGTTGAGAACAGAAAGTCTAATGAAGAAGTGTCTAAGGTAGTTAGGAAGTCTGATGATTCCCTAATTATTGAAGATTAGGTGTCAAATAGTGAGGAAGAAAATGTGTCTCAAACTAAAACTGAGAAGAAAATAGTTAAGCCTAGTATTGTTAAGAAAGATTTTGACAAATCTTGTTAGGAATGATAAAAGTGACGATCTTATTGAGATAAATGTCTTGTAATAAATAAAGAAATAATGTGTTGCAATAGGTTAGGTGATAGGCTCGTGACTTAAATAAAGTCACGAGACCCAACAAATAGCTAAAAGCTAAGAAACAAGAGCTAGTTGCTCTTCCTTGTAAGTGGGTATAAATACCCCTCCACCACCTTATTTGTGAGGTGTGTCTTCTAGGGTCTTTTCTAATCAATCTAATCTTATTTCTCTAATCCTCCTCCTCCCTCTTTCTCTCTCTACTTTCTATCTTTTTCTAATCTTTCTCTCTTTAGAATAAACACACACACTACACCTAAACACACACTCTATTGCTTATTGATCTAAAATTCAAGACCTAGGAAGTGGTATCAGAGCTGCAGGAGCGATTTAGTGGTGTTTAAGAGAGCTTATTCGATCAGCTTAATATGTCAGCTTATTCTAGCAGCATATTTTGAGCTTATTTGAGCTTATTTTGAATTTTTTCGATCCTGATTAGCTGTGCTAATTCTGGTATTCGTGTGCTTATTCTATTTTTCAGCTTATTTTTGTGAGCTTATTTTGAGTCAAAACTGCTTATTTTTGGTCAAAGAAGTCAAACAATTTAATCTGGTCAAATCAGCTTATTTTGCTAATCTCGGTTTTATCAAGATTGGATGCTTATGGTTTTATCATAAGTGACGTGGCATAATTAGTATAAATTTTGCTTATTCGTGCTTATTTTTGATATCTAGTAATTTTTAAGTCAAAACTCAGAAAAAGTTGTTTCAACACTCAAATTTGGAAGTTTAACTGGTCAAATGGAAAAAAAAAATATAGTTAACAAAAAAATATCAAAGTCGGATCTCGTATAACTGAATTCTATAGAGTTTGACTTTGGTCTTCTTACGTCAAACTAGGTAGTCAAAGACACGTTTTTGAAAACACGTTTTGAGTCTAAGGGGTTTTACAAATCTAAACTCTGAAACAAACTCGGTAAGATTCATTTTCGAGAAAGAAATGGGATAAAAGATAAATAGATCTCAGGCTTTTATTGTGTTCGTGTTTGAGTTCATTCGATCTTTAAGATCCACAACACAAAAAGAAGTTAAAGCATTATAGATCTTTGTCATCATTTTCGGAAAGATCAATTTCGACATCAGAAATACATAGATAATATATCTGATCTCAGAATCTTATGTGTGAATATCAAGAAAATTCTAAGCTCTTTAAAAGACCCATTCACACAAAAATAATTTCATCACAGATCTAGATCCAAACTCGGAAACTAATCTCGGAAACTCAAACTCAGACTCAAACTCAAAAAACATTTAATTTTTTTTATCTCTGTTCGGTTTTGTTGTGCGTCTCTCATGAGATTTAAGAAATCTTTACAGATCTTCACATAATAAAAACATATTTATTGATCTCTTGAAGTTGTTTTACATCTGTTAAATTTTCGAAAAATGAAAGGAAAACAAGTCCTACATAGACCCAATATCAAAATTATAAATTCCTAATATATACCATGTCCAAATCTCACTTTTGTTTTGGCGCTTCAACGAAAACAGAAAATTAAATAGAACATGATCTCAGTTTGGCTTTGTTTGGTATCTCGTTGAGATTTATCGATTCTTTTAAAATCTTTCCAACACAAACTAACCAAAGTAATCATAGATCGTTTTGAAGTCTAAAGCTTCATTCAATTTACGAAAACCGTAAAGAAAAAGACAAGAACAAAAGTGTCCATATCTTTATCTTATTTCAGTTTATAAACGAAAACATCAAAAAGAAACTTGAAAGAAAACCAACCTGTGATCTAAAAGATCTTGAAGCCACAACTTTTTCATATACATGAAACGAATAAGGGGCTGAGTGGTGACATATACGAAATTGTAATTTACTTCAAGTTGTTATTTTATCTCTTTGAGTGGTAATAGTGTGATATTGTGTGTATCAAAGTGTGATAGATAAAATCTTGTCTGTGTTTTTGAGTGAGATAATAACAGGATGCGCAGGTTTATGAGATAGGGTTAGGGTTTCAAGCGAAGTGTAAAAGTAAGAGTTTTATAACTAAAGAGTTTAGGTTAAGATTTTAATGGGTTATAATCATTTTTAAGCTAGACCCAATCTATCCGAATTGTTATCATATTTTGGGCCGGATAATATTTTTTAGGGGCTGCGTACATTTCTTGTAAGTGATATTGTGTTTTAATTTTTGTAACACTGAACATGCACCTACAAAAATTTTTGGATTGAATTTTTGGGTTTGTGTTGAAAATTACTTGGGTTTCGTTGTGCTAAAACAGAAAAATGGAATCAAATGAGAAACAACAATTATTTGCTCAAAAAGTCCAACAACAAAACACGACTTTGACTAGTCAGCTTGAGTTGTATAAAGAAAGGGTCTGGGTTTTAGAAAACATCAAAGGGGATTAAAATTATCTCAACGAATTTCTTGAGACTGATCGCAAAACAAAACATTTTAATCAACAAGCTCAGTCTCAATTTATTCGTGATTAAGATATCATTCGAGATCTAAAACAACAACGTGATAAATTGGACTTAGCGGTTATTGACTATAAAAGACAAAAAGAGGAATATCAAAAGACACAAACGATTTTCAATCAAACACAGCGTAACAAAGAGGAAAAATATCTTAATGATATTCTTCAGTTACAAGCTAAGAACAAAGATCTTGAAAACATTATTTGTAAAATGGGCAAATCAACTGAAACACTTCAGTTGCTTACAAATGAACAAAAAGCTTTTCGGGACAACTTACGGAAGTCGGGTTTGGGATATAACGGCATTATGTTCTTTCACAAGCTTATGTACTAAAATTCTATTGTTGTATTCGTGCTTATGAACTTTTGTAATAGATTGAACAACTGCTTGTGTTTGAATTCTGGTCGAAACTATTGAGGATGCTGAAAGGTCATAATTAAAAAAGGAACGAGTTTCAATAAGATGAAAAAGTTCAAGAGTTAAAGATGAAACCAATGATTTACAGAAAATTGAAAAACTTTATGATGTATTTTGTTCCTCAAAAAAGACTTTCTGCTGAACAAACATATTTTCATATCTTTATATATCTTTGAAAAGTTTATTCTGAGACAAAACCAAGCATGGCATCAGTGCCTAGTGCAAATCCAATACTTGTGGATTTGAATGAAATGGAAAATGTTTTCAAAAAATTGTTTGAGTTACTAGAAAGAATTTTAAACGAGAAAGCATTTTCTATACGTCTAAAGAAGAACTTTGATTAATTGATGTTTGTGTAGAAGCGAAATTAATTCTTCGAGAATGGCATGTCTATTTTGAAGTCTTTCAGAATCGATTTAAAAGAGATGTAAAAGAAATGAAAGTTGTTTTTGTTTTAGTGGAAAATGATCTTGATGAAACTTTCAAACAAAATGAGCTTTTAAAAGATCGACTCTTGGAAGCATCCTTAGCTGAAGATATCAAGAATCTTGTCATAACCTCTTGTATGGAAATAAGGAATATGGATTTACATGATGAAACAGAAAGAATTTCACATGAGTCAAAAGAGGTTTCAAATGAGAGTAAAACAGCTGATACGGTTTGTAATGATGCATTTAAAATCACACAAGAATTGTCAAAAAGGATTGTTGAATTGGAAAAAGATTTGTCAAAATTTGAGGCAAAGTGTATTGCTTTTGAAATAGCACTTCAGCACAAGTCTCGAGAAAATAATTCTTTGAAAACATTGCAAAAAGAAAATGAGAATTTTATGGCAACATTACAAATCGAGAATGCTCATTTGAAACAGACTTATAAAGATTTGTTTGATTCGGTTCAAAGGTCAAGAGTTGAGACTAATGAATGTGATGAAGTCAAAGTTAAGGTCGATTTTGATGAGATTGAAACTAAAAACATTGAGTTGGAATATCGAGTGACGTCATTAATACAGGAGAATGAACACTTGAAGTTGACTTACCAAAGTTTGTTTGATTCAATCAAGAATTCGCAAGGTCACACAAAAACTTTAAGTGTAACACAAAATGAGGCAGAAAATCTGAAGTATCAATTGTTTAAATTTGCTGAAACTAAGTTCAATAACATTTTCGAAAAGATTGAATTTTTCAAAAAGAAGCAATTGGATATTTGTGAACTTAACAAGGAATCGGGGGAGAAACATAATCTTTTTGATAACGAAACAAGTGTTTTTCAAATAAAGATTGATGAGCTAGAAAAGTCTTTAACAAAACAAATAAAAGAAAATTCTGATTTATTGATAAAAATCGATAATCTTGAGAATGTTTTTGCTGACGAAGAAAAAAGGGCAACATTGGTAAAATTGAATGCTTTTGATAATGAAAGTTATGATTTTGAATCAAAGGTTATTCATCTCGAAAAAACATTGCTCAAAAGTCAAAAGATTTTGATGATGTCAATCTTGAATTGTCGAATAGAACAGCCAAATTTGAGGAGTATTTTGAAAAACTTGAAAAATGAAAGTTGTTCTTGAACGACAATTGGCTCGTAAGGTTGATGATTCTAAAGCCGAAAAGATCAATTTTTGAAAGAAATTAATCATTTAAGGACTCAAACTTTGAAAAATCCTGAACGGGTTAGCGTTCTGGAAACAAAGTTTGATAATTCTTTAATTTTAGGAAAACCACCGTTTCTTAACAATGAAAGAGATCATCTTTTGGAATCAAAATTAGCATCACAAGATATTCGTTCTTGTCAAAAAGAATATCATGAGTTGAGAACTTCGTATAATGCTTTAAAATTGAAGTTTGATTCTCTTAATTGGAAAAAATGGAACATTAATGTTTCAAAATCTTCAAAACCTAAAAAAGTGTTTTGGAAAAGGTTCACACGGGTGAATCCTCAAAACCATTTTTAAGAAAAGTTTCTTAGTTTACAACATATTCTTTACAAAAAGATAGGAAGTTTTCTAAGAAATCTCAAAGTTTTGAAACATTTTTTCTCAAAAGAGTTTTAAGACAAGTACTTTAAAAGGAAAGAATCAAGTTTTTGAAACATCACACTCTTGTTTTACACCGGTAAAACAAGTGTGGAGACCAAAGCAAAGTCATTCGAAATCTTTCGAATATTACAAATCAAAAATGCTTTCAATGTAAAACAAGAATGACTTTGCTTCGACCATCAACAAGAAAGAAAGATTTTCAAACGATGCAAAAACAAATTTTTAGAATGTTTCATCAAATGACAATAACAAATGGAAATCTTCTTCGTCAACAAGATTTAAAACTTCACATGAAACACCAAGTTTCAAAAATCAATGGAAAATCAAAAGGAATTTTAAATCTCCGTTGATTCCATGAGAGTTGTTTTCAAATGAAACACCGGTTTCAAGCTCTCGTTGGAACTCAACCCGTTAGCACCCTGCTTAAATGGGTTCGAAAGGTTGTTGTCTAAATTTGATGTAATTGGTGCCGAAAGTTCAATATAGACCCAATATTTGTCATAGACCCAATGAACCAATCCTAGCCACTCATTTTTTCATCAAAAATAAAAAACCCACTTTCCACCTCTTTTTTAAAAATTAAATATCTCACACCACTGTTATCGTTACGTAAAACAAAGCATACTTCGCGACGAGAATTAAATTATCTTGTATAGTGGGCGACGAAGCATAAGTACTTTCGGACGAATTTTTTTTAAAATTTTATGAGTTATATTGATTTATTGAAATCTATAGTGATTTTATGAAATCATAATGTTCGTTATTCGAATTATATGATTCGTCTAGTTCATTATATAATTGCATTCGTGACTGAATCAAAATTGAAAAAAGTTGTAGGAATCACAATTCATATATGTATTTTATGAAATCTTATATGATTTTATGAAATCATCTATGATCGGTTATACGACTCATTATATGAATCGTTATACGAATTAATAACGTTTTCGCAATTCGCGACTGAAAAAAAAATCGAAAAAAAGTTCCTCGAAAGTATATCGTGTCACCCGTCTACTGAAAGATAAAAAAATACTCGTCGCGATGGTGTATTTTTTGTCGTGTGACGATTTACCGTTTGTAAGATATTTTATTTTTAAAAAAGAGGTGGAAAGTGAGTTTTTTATTTTTGATGAAAAAATAAATGGTTGAGATTGATTCATTGGATCTATGACAAATAATGAGTCTATGTTGATCTTAACTCTGTAATTGGTTTGTAATCAAATGTCAGATTGCAACCCGGTCTTCAAATAAAAGGGAAGTATACGTTTCAGTGCGCTTTACCTTAAAAAGAAGTGAAATCTTCTTGTTTTGAGCATAGTATTCAACTTTTTCAAAAAAGATTTCAAAATATTCTTTCAAAAGTTTGCTCACAAATGGTTGTTATTAAATTTCAGATAACAATCCGGTTTTCAAATAAAAGAAAAGTTTACGTTTCAGTGCGCTTTATCTTTAGCAGAAGAGAAATCTTCTTTGTCCCGAGCAATTTTTTATCAAATTCTTTTCAAAAAGTGTGCTCGAGACATACGACTTTTAAGTAAATGTCAGCTTAGGACTCGTTCTTCAAATAAAGGAAAGTGTACATTTTTGTGCATTTATCCTAACAACGAGAAGCTTTCACCTTCTCGGACTTGAGTTTAGCTCAAGTAAATGTTTTTGAAAATTTTGAACATAATTTTTCAAGATTTTATCAAAAAGATTTTTCAAAATCTTTCAAAAATTGTTGTGTTTCAACTAATCCATTTCTTTGATACTTTGAAATTCGAATCATTTTTATAAAATGGATCAATTTTTCGAGGTGGGCGTTTTTAAAAATCCAGACTTGAGCTATTTCATAAAGATATTCCAAATCTTAAGCTCAAGTAAAATGATATTCCAAAGTTTGAACACAAATTTTCAAGATTTATTCAAAAGGGATTTTCAAAATCTTTCAACTTGTGTTTAACACTCCCTTTCTCGGTTAATCATTTGTTATATTTTTAAGGGGGAGTATAAATGTAAAAGCTTTGAATAAATGAATAGTAATTGATTCAAAAGGAGTTGTTGTCAAGTGTGTTTATATCGATAAGTGTGCAAATAGTGAAGATTGTGTCCGGTTACGACCGTTTCCTGAAATTAACAGGATGAGGAGTAAGCAATCTGCTGACTATACGTTTTAGATATTGACATACTTTGATGCAACTAGGTTTAAAAACGTTAAAAAAAAGGTTCCAAATCATAATCATGCTATATCCGTTTTCTCCCATGTGTTTTCAAATTCTCATATAGCTATTTTAATCCATTGATATCAAAAATATCATATGGTATGCTATTTTTGAGGGGGAGAAAATTGGATTAAAATGTGATCAAGAAAGATAAATGCTTAAGTGTGTTGAATATCAAAGTGATCTAAAAGACTCAAAGTGCAATCAACTCTTTCCTCCATGTGCAAAATAATTTTAAATGAAATAATTTTGAATATCGATGCACATGTGTAGGGGGAGTATTTCTCAAAAAGGTGAAACTTTCAAAGTGTTAAATGTTTTGATTTATATCAAACACTTTGATTGATTTTCAAATGGTTTTATGGTTTCGATCTTAAATACCCATCAACCAACTACCTCACAATGATCAAAGAAGATATAAGGTGGTAAGGTTAGGTATTATCCCATGATCCAACCAGAACCGGAGGGATCTACCCAGGGACATTCCATAGATTGAATAGAAGTCCTTAGGTATGATGGAGTAGAATGTGAATGGGAATAATGTCAACTAAGGCATGAGCTATCATCGGAACAATCACAACATGATGATAGTAATGACGTCTTGGTGGACATTGAAGGGGTTGAAGAATGAAAAAGAAATATATGGATAAAGGGTGAAAAGAAAGAAGCCCTCCACAAACTTTAGGCAGAAACCGGGTCAATACATAATCTATCGAATATCACAAAGATGATATTTGGTATTGAAGAAAGACATCATGGACCCAGTGATGCAATGCACAACCCTTCCCAGCCACTCAAGATTCTCTCAAAAGAATTCTTGTTTCATTGTCACGGAGATTAAATGCATAATCTATTGACATCTCACTCCGAGTTTGTTGATATTGAAAAGGTGGCAGTCTGCTCCAGCCTCCGATCACTAAAACCAAAAAGCACTTATTGAGTCTAGAGCCAAAAGAGATCAAATCATAAATCTCACATAGGACACAAAAGTACATTTGTATTAAACATCAAAGATACAAAAAGATAAGAGTCGACATAAATGTCTATGGACAGTGCAATGTCTTACGTGACATTTCCAGAACATTCACGAGTGATACTTAAATTAATATTTCATAATGATTGATTGAAATCTACCTGTGTAACATCAAGCCCAAGCGTTAAACGTAGTGTCATTAATTTGAAAAATGATTGTTTAAGGATTTAATTATGTGTTAATAGTATATCTAAGTGATATAGTAGTTATCAGGTTCTTTTCGAATTTGTTTTCGAAAAACACAATCCAAATATCATTGGATTTATTTCAAGAGAAGTGTTGGATTTCCAAGGTTACTTATGATGTCACAATATAAATAAGGAGAGATTGTTGGAATTAAAGTTAGCAGTTGACTCTCATGCTTAGACCGCACTTCACATATGACTTCACTATCAAATATTCAGGCGTAACAAGATTATGATTATGTTTAATGGGCATCAAATATAATCTGGGGGGGAAGAGAAGTTTTCTAGCTGAATATTTCGATAGAGCGCAACAATTAGGGGGAAGAAATATGCACATCCGGGTCTTAATTGACTTTGGTGTATACAACATCTGGGACTTAATTGACTTTGAGGTTATAGTTTCATTCTTCTATAAGTTGTTTGTGTAAAGTATGTGCATTCGAATGGTTGTTCATTTGAGGGGAAGCGGCTGAACTGATTGTAGTCATGTGGTATGAACTGGGGGGAAGTCAACTCCGGGAGATACATTTATGAACAACAACATATCTACCTTTTAGAAGCAAGAACGCTGTCATATTTATTCCTTCATATTTCATACTCAAAGTTCAAAGATACACTTCCGCAACTCTGATAAATCAAAGAACTTCCTCAAATCCTCAAGTTGTTAATCTAGGCAAAAGTTCTACATGAGGAAGATTGTAAGATGTCAAGAAAGTATGAGTATGTTGGTCAGAAGCTTTTAAAAAGACAAATCAAGATGGATTCACGGTAAAGAATGATGATATGAAAAGATCTCAAAGGCAAAGTAAAAAAGGAAAATGGAAAGATCAAGATCAAGACCTCTAGAGCGTGATTAGAACAAGACCACCATTACACATCAAGACTCAAGACAAACGAGCATTAAAGATTAAAGATAAAGGTCACAAGAGAGATCTCAATGATCATCCTTTAGGGGGAGATTGTTACGAATAAGAAAATGATGATCATTAATGCAATCAAAGAGAGATCTCAATGATCATCCCTTGGTGGAAGATTGTTAGGAGTGATAAAAGTGACGATCTTATTGAGATAAATGTCTTGTAATATATAGAGAAATAATGTGGTGTAATAGGTTAGGTGATTGGCTCGTGACTTAAATAAAGTCACGAGACCCAACAAATAGCTAAAAGCTAAGAAACAAGAGCTAGTTGCTCTTCCTTGTAATTGGGTATAAATACCCCTCCACCGCCTCATTAGTGAGGTGGTCTTCTCAAATCAATCTAATCTCATTTCTCTAATCCTCCTCCTCCCTCTTTCTCTCTCTACTTTCTATCTTTCTCTAATCTTTCTATTTCTAGAATAAACACACACACTACACCTAAACACACACTCTATTGCTTATTGATCCTAAATTCAAGACCTAGGAAATCTAAACAACAAAAAAATGATAGAAAAACTATTAAACAAGTTGAGCAACATAGGCAAAACACTTACAGTCCAAGAGGCAATCAAAGAAATTGGAACAATATGATGTTTCAAAAACTAAGAAGCAATTTTAAGATGTTTAATAAGGCCTGTTATGTGTGTGAAAGCTTTGATCATCTGCAAGTTGATTGCAATTACCATCAAAAACTGTTTCAAAATCAAAGGATGGTAAAACTTGTTTGGAATAATGCTCAAAGGGTGAATCATCAAAACTTTGCTGAATAGACTCACCCTTGTGCTAAAAAGAACATGGTTCCAAGAGCTGTACCAATGAAGTCTGGTTTAGTATCAGTTAATACTGCTAGACAAGTTAATACTGCTCACTAAAAACAACAGTAAATGCTGCTAGACCAATGTCATATCTTTCTAAAACAACACATTCAACTATTAAGAGGCCCATTCATAAGAACACAACATTTAAAAACAGTAATATTGATCCAAGGGTTAATACTGTTGGTGGTAAAAAAAATTAATACTGCTAGGCCAAAAGCAGTAGTTAATGTTGTTAAGAGAAATAGTTTTAATGCTATTAAGGCCTCAGCTTGTTGGGTTTAGAAATCAAAGACTATAGTTTTAGACCATGTTTCTAAACATAACAGTGCATCAATCACCTTAAAGAAGTTTGATTATATTGACGCACAAGGCAGATCCAAGTCAGTGATGGCTTGGGTCCCCAAAAGAAACTGATTTTATTATCTAATGTGCAGGGCAATCCAAAAATGGATTTACAGGATCAAGAAGTGATTGATAGTGGATGCTCAAGGCACATGACAGGGAACATGTCCTATCTTACAGACTATGAAGAGATAGATGGAGGATATGTTGCTTTTGGAGGGAACCCCAAAGGAGGGAAAATCACAAGAAAAGGTACCATTAAAACTGATAATCTAGATTTTGAAAATGTGTATTTTGTGAGAGAGTTAAAGTTTAATCTCTTTAGTGTCTCACAAATGTGTGATAAAAAGAATAGTGTTCTTTTTAATGACACTGAATGTATTGTTTTATCTCTAAACTTTAAGTTAATTGATGAAAGTTAAGTTTTACTTAGAGTTCCTAGAAAGAACAATATGTATAGTGTTGATTTAAAGAACATAGTTCCTAAAGGAGGTTTAACTTGCCTTTTTGCAAAAGCCACATCTGATGAATCTAAACTTTGGCATAGAAGGCTAGGTCACTTAAATTTTAAAACCATGAATAAATTGGTTAAGGGAAATCTTGTAAGAGGTTTACCTTCTAAACTTTTTGAAAATGATCAAACCTGTGTTGCTTGTCAAAAGGGAAAGCAGCACAGAGCCTCTTGTAAGTCCAAAACAGAGAACTCAATCAGTCTTCCTTTACATTTATTGCATATGGACTTGTTTGGTCCAACATTTGTAAAAAGCCTTAAGAAGAAAATGTATTGCCTAGTTGTCACAGATGATTACAGTAGGTTTACATAGGTTTTCTTTCTAGTTACTAAGGATGAGACTAGTGGCATTCTTAAGTCCTTTATAATGAAAAGAAATTGATTCAAAGGGTTAAAATCCATACTGACAAGATTGTTGCAGATTTGCTTACAAAAGCTTTTGATGTAAGTAGATTTCAACATTTGATTGTTAGTATTGGAATGATGAATCTATAAAGTTTTTTTTATCTCTTTATGTTTTTGTAGAGTTTTGTATGAATTAGTATTGTTATTCATGTTATTAAAAGTTTCCGTTGTTAAGTATAGTTAGTACTGATGGTTACTGTTAGTTATACTTAATACTACTAGTTATAATTAATACTGTGATAATTGTGAAAATTGATATGGCTTGTGTTTTCTTGGTTTTTGGTCCAACATTTTGTAGAAAAAGCAAAGAAAAGTGTTAAATTGATGATGGAAAAGCTGTTTAGAATGGAATTAGAGTTAATGTTGTTGACTCAAAGTTAATGCTGCTAGGCATAACTTACTACTGCTGGTTCTGAGCTAATGCTGCTAGGCATAACTTACTACTGCTGGTTCTAAGTTAATGCTGCTAGGCATAACTTACTACTGCTAGGTTACTACTGTTAGGTGAAAGTTAATGCTGTTGAGGGTATTTTCATAAATACTTCGATTAAGGGTTTCAATCAGTCATTTAATCGATTTCATACTTTCGTAAACTCTCTAATCACAAACCCTAACTCAATTTTATCATCCATCATCAAAACCCAACACAAATGATGACCCTAAAGTTTGTAGATACTTATAACATGGTCGCATTTTTGTCCAAACTCGCAAAAAGTGATGGGTTTGAACAAATTATGGATTTTCTGAATGCACAACCTATAAGATATGCATTAACGGTTAATCCCACTATATATATCTCTTGCATTGAACAATTCTGGTCTACTAGCGTGGTCAAAACTATCAATGGGGAAGTACAGTTGCATGCCCTAGTAGATGGCAAGAAGATAATTATCTCTGAAGCATCTGTGAGAAGAGATCTTAAACTAGAAGATGAGGAAGGTATTGATTGTTTACCAAACTCTACCATTTTTGAACAACTTGCATTGATGGGATATGAGAAAATTTCACAGAAGCTCACTTTTTATAAGCCATTCTTCTCTCCACAATGGAAATTTCTGATTCATACTATTCTACAATGTCTAAGTCCAAAGACTACTGCATGGAATGAGTTTAGTAGCACTATGGCATCTGCTATTATCTGCTTAGCAACAAATCAGAAATTCAACTTTTCAAAGTTCATTTTTGAAGGTATGATCAGAAACTTGGATAATGTGTCTGGGAAATTTTTGATGTATCGAAAGTTTATATAAGTGTTTTTGAATCAACAACTTGATGGGCTGCCTACTCATAAGGGAACTTATAATGCACCCTCTCACACTAAGAAGATTTTTAGAAATATAAGAAGGGTAGGAAAAGGTTTTTCTAGTAGAGTAACACCTTTATTTCCAACAATGGTGGTGCAACACCAATCACAAATGGGTGAAGGTTTAACAATTCCAACTGATCCCCATCACACACCAACTTTTATTCAACCATCTACTCAATCACATAAGACACAAAAACTTAGGAAGCCTAATATAAAGGACACTCAGGTACCTCAGCCTAGTGATCCTAGTGACAATGTTGCAGATGAGGCTTTCTATAAGGAGTTGGGTGACAGTTTGGTGAGGGCTGCCACTACTGCTTATAGCTTAGAAGTAGAGCAGGACAATAGTAACATAACTAAGACCCAGTCCAAGGCAATACATAATGAATCTAATTCCCTAGGAACTACTTTAGGTGGTGGTCCCAGGTGCCAAGAAACCATGGGGGATACTATTGCTCAAACTAGGTTTGAGAATGTATCTAAACTTTCCAATGATTCACTGCTCGCAAGAGGTAACACACTTTGAAGTGATGAGGATAGACTTAAACTTAATGAATTGATGGAATTGTGTACCACTTTACAAAAGAAGGTTCTTGATTTGGAGAAGACAAAGACCACTCAAGCTAATGAGATTGCTAGTTTGAAAAGGAGGGTCAAGAAGCTTGAAAAGAAAAGAAGTTCAAGAACTCATAAGTTGAAGAGACTATACAAAGTTGGTTTGAGTGCTAGGGTAGAATCCTTTGGAGATGAAGAAAGTTTGGGTGAGGATGCATCCAAACAGGGGAGGATTAATGCTATTGATGCAGATGAAGACATTACCCTGGTTAATGTTCAAGATGATGCTGACAAAGAAATGTACGATGTGGGTACTGTGACTGGTGATGAGGTGTTTGCAGAACAAGAAGTTGCTGCTAAAGATGTGAATTTAACTGTTGATGAAGTTACTTTGGCTCAAGCACTTGCAGCTTTGAAAAGTGTAAAACCCAAGGTAAAAAGGGATGTTATAGAAGAGTCAAATGTACCAATTAATGTTGCCAGTGCTTCAACAAAGGTTAGTGTTGCTACAATTCCAACTCCAAAGAAAAGAATTGTTATTACTGAGCTGGGTACACCTACAATAACGAGATCCTCACAACAACCATCACAGGCAGAAGTTTAGGTCAAAGGCAAAGGGAAAATGATAGAACCTGAACCTGTGAAGAAAATAAGTAAGAAAGATCAACTCAGGAATGATGAAGAAGAAGCTAAAAGACTACAAGCTGAGTTTGATGAAGAGGAGAGACTTGCAAGGGAGAAGGATGAAGCCAATGTTGCCTTGACTGAAGAATAGTATGATATCCAGGCTAAGATTGAGGCTGATCATGAATTGGCTCAAAGACTGCAAGCAGAGGAGCAAGAAGAGTTTTTTGTTGAAGAAAAGGCAAAATTATTTGGAGCAAAGAAGAAAGCACTTTGCTGCTAAAAGTGCAGAAGAGAAGAGGAACAAACCACCAACCCAAGATCAACAAAGAAAAATCATGTGTACTTACCTAAAGAATATGGAAGGAAAGAAGCTTAAAGACTTGAAGAACAAATCTTTTGATTCTATTCAGAAGATGTTTGACAGAGCTTTCAAGAGGGTGAATACATTTGTTGACTTCATAACAGACTTGGTGGAAGGTAGTTCAAAGAGAGCAGGAGAAGAGTTAGAACAAGAGAGTACTAAGAAGTAGAAGGTAGATGAGGATAAAGACACAACAGAGCTTCAAAGTCTAATGGAAGTCATTCCAGATGAAGAAGAGGTTGCAATTGATGCTGTACCTTTAGCTACTAAGCCTCCAACCATTGTTGACTGGAAGATCCATAAAGAAGAAAAGAACAACTACTTTCAAATAATAAGAGCTGATGGAAGTTTAAAGATGTACTTAGTCTTTAGTCAATTGCTTAAAAGTGTTGACAGAGAAGATTTAGTAGAGCTGTATAAGCTGGTAAAGGCTAAATATGGATCAACAAGACCAGTGGAGGATATGGATTTGCTGCTATGGGGAGATTTGAAGACAATGTTTGAACCACATGTAGAAGATGAAATCTAGAAGTTGCAACAAAGGTACAAAGTTTTGAGCTGGAAGCTATTTGACTCATGTGGAGTGCATTGCTTGAGTTTGAAATCTAGAATGATTTACATGCTGGTAGAAAAGAGATATCCTCTTACACCACCTATAATTAAAGATATGCTGAACAAGAAGCTTCAGGTTGATTATTTTAGTGAAATGGCATATCAGCTTCTTAAACTTCTCACAAAACAGCTTAAGAATCAATGAAGTGTTTGGAAGCATCCTCCTGGTGATTATGGAGCTTTTAAATGAAGAAACTTGATGATTTTGAAGAAGAATATCAAGTTTAGGGGAGGATTGTTGGGATTAAAAGCCTTCTTAATGCTGCTAGTATTACTGCTGCTCAAGAACTTCAGAGAAAAATGCTAAGTGTTTACTACTGCTAGTACACAGTTAGTACTGCTAGTGTAAAGTTACTACTGCTAGTGCATATTAGTGCTGCTCAGAGACTTAGAAGAAAAACTGCTAAGTAGTTACTACTGCTAGTACAAAAGTTACTACTGTTAGTACAAAGTTAATGCTGCTGAAGGAGTTAATGCTGCTAGTGAAGAAGTTAGTACTGCTGAGTTAGTTAGTACTGCTTATGTGATTTATATGAGTTATTTGTGTAAAAGATATGTATAACTTATTTGTTTAAAAGATTTGATATACTTAGAAAAGTATTGTAAGCCGTTTAGGACTCCTTGATGTATAAAAGGAGGTCCTAGGGCATAGAGTTTGATGTACCAAAAACCACGAGTCATTCATAGAATTATCATAGCTTCAAGGTCTTTGTAACCCTAATACTTTGAGAGTATTTGTATTATTATCATTAATAATATTAGAGCTTATTTGTTTTGAATTACTGTTTCATTGATAATTCTTAATATTAAAGATTAGATTCCGCATAATCTTTAATACATTCAAACAAAGTTTCTACTATAGTTGTGTTAGATTTATCTAATATAACTAATCCTTATACAAGCTTAAGGAATTCGATCTATTAAAGTGGGATCAACAATTGATTGTTAAAGTTTTAAGGACGGTTTTTGAAGGAACGGTTCGGGATCGAACCATTGGGTTGCAACCGGTTAGGTAGGTTTGAAAAATTATTTTGAGAATTTTGGGGTTGCCTCCACCTAAGGTTCGGGTGACTTTTCCATGATGGATTATAGGTGTCACCAAGATTGTTTTGCTCGGGCTTAAAGGTATACCACTTACCTCCCGCTTCATCGGTACACGAGGATGCGTATTCAACAAAAGGCTTGTTCGGGATCTTCCATGCAATACTGAGTGTCGTGAGGACCATTACAGATCTCACATGAGGTAGTGATTTTGTTCACTTGAGTAGGTTGTGTCGGAGCAAGATGAGCTTTCATCAAGCGTTGTACTTGATTTTTAAGCTCGATTAGACGGCGGTCGGATGTACTCAGGACATCTTGAGGCAAACCGATTGCCTTGACCGGCTTAGCGAAATCCCTTGGGTCATTCCAACTTTCATTGTTATAGAGGGCGAGGTCCTCTAATAATGCCCATGATTCTTTGGCGTTGAGGTCACAAAGCTTACCACCGGCTGATTGGTCAATGGTTCGCCTTGTGACGGGATTGACATGGTTAAAAAAAATTAGACTTGGAGCCAAAGATCGATGCCATGATGAGGGAATTTTTGGAGTAAGTCCTTAAAACGAGTCCATGCTTCGGATACAGATTCTCCATGATGTTGTTGGAACATCAGGATATCATTTCGGAGTTTTGCGGTCCTTCCTGGTGGAAAGAATTGAGCAAGGAATCGGGTAGCAAGATCCTCCCATGTGGAGATGAATCCTCCAGGAAGGCGTTCAACCCAATTGCTAGCTTGATCGCGTAGGGAAAATTGAAATAAACGCAGACGCTGTCTTTCCCTATTTTCACCGTCAAGGTCAAGTGAGTCCACAAGTTTAAAGAAATCCTTGATGTGTTGGTTTGGATCCTCGGACCAACCAGATGATGTTGGATCGAAGAGGTACCACGTTGTTCCCTTCGGGGAGCTCGATGGTATTCCTATAGCCCTCGTGGCTTAGTTTGGAGTAATCTCCTAGAGTACGGATATGATTCTCGTCTCCCATGGTGGTTCACGAGAATGGGTTACAAAACAGATAACACGAAGAAAAGATAGACTACAAGAAAGCTAATATGCGGAAATTAAATCGTACTTAAAAGGATTCAAGCAAGTAGAACTAAGCTAAACTATGATCAAAACCTAACTATTCCCCAGGCGGTGGCACCAAAAACTTGATGCGGACGTCATTAGACTACAACAATAAGTTTTACAACTCCCTAGGCAGAGTACCTAATCGTTGTAGTAGTAGTATAGGCAAGACTCGGGGGGTTGTTATCATTCACTCGAGGAATAGGTTGGGAAGGCTTGATTACGGTCTTACAGAATTCTAAGGGTTGAAGGAAGATTATTTTTATATTTTTGTATTTTATGGAAAGCGGGTAAATCATATATTTGAGAGGAGGTTTGGTTTTAGCTATTAACTAAATATAAATCAAAACTAATTTGGTGATAACAATAAGATAAAAGACTGTGTTTATTTAATCATGTATTACTCCCTAGATTGCCTCTCTTAGTGTTGTTCCCTTGTCACCCTTGTGATGATCGGTGTAACTATTTCCTAAGTCATGAACGAATTACACGAACCCACCGTCTACTTAGTATGCCACTAGAGCAACGCACGCGTAAGGTAGTATGAAGACTGTTACACGGCCCCCAGGAGTACACTAAGTGCATGTGAAATATATTAAAAGTGGATCAACCATATTAGGGGGAAAGGTAGTATGAAGATTGTTACCCGATGGTATCTTTTCTACACAATCACGTTTTCCTAGACATATCAATAGCGATACAGACAAAAGCTAGTTTTCTAAGACCTAACGTGCACATCCATCACAAGAAGCAACACTACTAAGATCTATATTCTAGGTTTCATACAATCATAAATAAACACAATAAGAGGTTTAACCAAGCATGTTAAAGGTAAAACAAGAGCATAGATAGATCAAACAACGCATAGACATATTGAATGATTAAGTAAACCTTACTTGATTAAAACATGAGTTGGAGGAAGTACAATAGAGTTTTTAGGCCCTAAAATCATCCCTAACAGCTGCTAAACGAACTAGGGTTCGTACCCTCTTTTTATTCTAAAGTTACACACTCAAAACCCTAAATTCACGTTTATATATATAGGAAAAATGTTGTGACGGCATCACATTTTAATCGTGACGCCATCATGAATAGAATATTCTAGATATTAGGCTGGGTCGTGTACTGTGACACCGTTGTGAGATATGGTGACACCGTCTTGATGTTCGTGGTGACGGCATCACATTGTATTTGTAACGCCGTCTCCAGCCACTATAGAGACATTCTTGATAGATGTTGGTGTAGATATGTAGTCTTGTCCGTTTCTTCTCCAATTGAGCCCAAGTCACGTGTAATTCTTCCAAATGTCTTCCAAATGCGAAATACCTAAAAAGTAACAATTAAGTACCTATTTTGGGCATAAATGCATGATTTTTGGGGTTAAACGACCCCAAAAAAGTGTATAAAATAACACCTCATCAGTGGTCATCTCTAAGGTCATAATATTTGTTACGCATATCTTTTAATTCTTCTTTTAAGCTTGTAAATTGAGAATCTATTTTTATAGTTAGAGCTTATAATTTTTCCATTAATCAATAATTATCATCATTATTATCATTTCCATCGGTGAAAGCAACAGATCTTTGATGATGTTAGTTTTTAGATTTAGCGGACCAATCAAGTTTGAAAAGGATTTTGTCATCAAGAAATTGAAAGGCTTGATTTAGACTTTTGTAGAGGAAGATTCCTCCAGCAGTTATGTCCAGGATTGCTTGAGTGGATTCGTCTAGACCGTGATAGAATATTTGAATAATGGCTCCTTTGGTAAGACCATACCCATGACATTTTCGAAGCATGTTCTTCAGTCATAACCAAGCGTCGGTTAGAATTTCATATACGATTTGAGAGAAATTTCTGATTTCAAGTAAAAGACGGTTAAATAACAAAGGTGGAAAGAATTTGTTGATAAAAGCTCTTCTCATTTGCTCCCAAGATGTTATAGACTCTTCATTAAGTTCGTAAGCCATGATTTAGCTTTATCGCACAAGGAATAGGGAAATATTAAAAGCTTGACAGCTTCACTTTGAGTTTCACCATATTTGAACATGTCGCAGATTGCGAGGTTAGGTGTTGTACAACGGAGTAAGTGAAAGCTACACAGACCTATGGAACTTTATTGCGCTCATTTTCTAAAGAAAGTTCAGCTTAGTCCGCATTTAAAGCTACTTAGTTAGAGGTCCTACTACTAACTTAATCACAATCCCAATTTCCAAATGCCTCTCCGCTTCCGCAATCTGCAACATACTCCCAACAACCTCAACTAATTTCCTCCTAAAAAATGACAGCTTAGTGTTTTGCTTTTAAGTTTACGATGTGAGGCTCAGATTGTTTGGTAACCGAGAAAAGCGACGACATCTGCCATGGTTGAAAAGCTAATACTTTGCCCTCTAAAGACGCGAATGTCGACGATTTTATTCAAACCTATTCAAATTCATCACAACCTCTAAATGGAGGCCGACCTTAAAGACTCCACCGCCTGAGTCAATGAAAAAAACACAGAATGACAATTATTTTTTGGTGCGCGCATAGCACAAAATAGGCATAAATGCAAGCTTAATAAGCTCGACCTGCCACAATGGTCCTTCTTTTCAATAGGCCCAAATAACTTGTTCAAATTTCTCATAGCCTCCAATAGTGAATCCTTGAGTTGTCAGATATACATAAAAGGGACACACGTCCGCCGTGGCTGCAAGCTTAATAAGCTCACACCACGATGACGCAAATAATCACATATTGACACACAACACAATAACACTCATCTCCAAAATGCAGCCTTTAAAGGCTTCACCAGAGTGACGTTCAGATTCATTAGCATCCAAGAAAAGCAGACACATTCGCAATGGCGCCAAAGTTGGTACTTTGTCCCGCCAAAACCCTTACTATATATTACATTTTCCATATTTCTTATACACAGTTGTTATGGCTGCAAATTTAATACTTTGGCCCACCAAAAAATGAATGGCTATATCTTTAATTGAAGCGCGTCAGATATTGTTTGCACTTCGGTATCCGAAAACGGCGGACACATCCGCAATGGCTGCAAACTAAAAAGTTTACCCTGCCAAGACACGGATGTTTACGTGTTTATTTGAAGCTATTAAAATCCATGATAGCCTCCCAATAACGATCATCTAGTGAACCAAACATGAACTTACAAATCGAGAAAAACGGATATCCCCGTAGCTGCAAACCTAACAGGCTGCCCCGCCTACACGCGAATGTTCACAACTTTAATCGAATGTGTTTAGATTATTCAAAAGGAACAAATTGAACATAATAAAATAGGTTGAGTCGCCAAAATGCTGATATCCACAAATATAATCCAATGTTGCGGGATTCATAGGAATCACTACCAAGAAATAAAAATGAAAACCATTTCAATTAACTATTAACATCATCAATAAAAATAAAGAACAGTTTATTAACACATCAATAAGAACAAAATCTTTACCCTAACTAAAACAATCTAATCATTAACATAACACCAAAACACAGAACAGAAACACAATCAGATGATACAAAGAAAATATAGCAACAACAAATAAAACATTTTTTGCCAAACACATATCTACAAAAAAATGGACAATCGTACCTTATTGAAGCCAGATGATTAAGAAACTAAGAAACCCCAAAAAAATTCAGAGGTATATATGAACAACATCTACAGATGTCAGCCCCAAAACTCAAACAACACATTAATTGTTTACAAGTGGTAAACATGCAATTTCAGGTAAGCAGATGTATGGATTAGTGACATTCAAGAGGATTAAACAATTGAATTAGTGGATCATAGTGGAAGATGGTTGGTAAAGGAAATCATAAAATAATCTAGAAAATAATATTTTAAAGGTTACTGTAGCAAAAACAGTGTGGTCAATCGGTCAATCTTTGTTATAAAGGATATAATATAAACAGGGGGACTTTATTTTCAGCACCATTTTAAGTTCGAGAACTGCGAGAACCTCTTTTAAAATCTTGAAAATACATGCACGCCGTCAATAATCGTAAGAATCCACCCATGTCCTTATGTATCATCATGAACTCTTCATCTTCTTTCACAAAAACCTAACACTTGGCCGCAATACTGCCATTGCACGCCTTATAAGAACATACATGCACACCTTCATAGAAAAAAATTATATTTCCAATTTCTCATCAAATTCTTTAGAACAAATATGTTTTTTTTAAAATATATTTGTTCTTTTTAGAACATATGTGCAGAAATACAATTATTGAAGACGAACATATATGTTTTTGAAAGTTCTCGCAGTTCTCGCACTTAAAACAATGCTGAAAATAAAGTCTCACAATATAAACAACACTTTTTAAGCTTAAAATAAATTCTTCTTCTAAAAATTTATATTATAAAATTCAAAAACAACATAAATGATGTAATTCGAGTTATTCGGGTCAACCCGAAAAACTAACCGAATTCAAATTCGGTTTTCGGTTATGTTTGCTTTTCGATTTTATTGAAAAAACTTTTTTAACCGAATAAATCGAACAACTCATAGCCGAACAGATGAACAACCCTATATTAGAATGACAATTTAGCGGTGTTTCTTTCCAACAATGGGAACCCGAAGAATAGATCAAGATATGGGTATCGTTATTTCGAGATGGGAAGAGAGAAGCTCTGACTGATGAGGCTCGGTGCCGTTCCAATCCAGGCCAGCTCACATCTAAACGATAGTCTTCCTCTTATGGCACACCAGATGACTTTCTTTGGCAAAATCTTGTTCTACATCGTCTTTGACTTAAAACTATCCTTACGTGAATATTATTTTCCACCAACTTTGTTAATGTCTTGATCGAAAACCGCCCATTGTCTTGAAAAGTTAATCTCCTAGTTTCCCGATAACTAATACATTTTTTTATCTCTGACACATCTACAATTGATCCAACTTTTTTTATTGAGATGAATGCTGCAAAGAAACCTGCGAAATGATGTTTATTTTTCTATTATCAACAAGTAACCATCTTACCCGGTCATATTATGCAATTTTTTCCCTTATAAAACTGAAAATGAATTATGTATTTTGAGGTCATCTAAGTATCCAATTTGTTTTCCTAAAATACATATTTATTTTTGTTTCTACCAATTTAATTAAATTTTTTGATGAAACTTTGTGAAATAACAAGAATAAAGCTAATCTTAACGCGTCAAAACAATATCAATATGATTTTGAATGTGAAGTGTCACTCATTCCCTTACAATTTAATTTTGATTAAATAAAGATGTCCGTAAACAAAAGATTAAATTGTTATTGTAAATTTTATGTTTATTCTTTAACTATGATAAGGTAGTTTTATTGTATGAATGAAAATAAATACGTACTTTGATGACCTATAAGTTAGTTTTAATAAATTGATGATTTAAATGAAAAAAAAACCTAAATACATAAGTGGTCTCCAAGTCTATTATTCCAATTGAAGAGTACGTAAACAACTACAACTGAATGATACACTTGCATTCAATCGCCATATAAAAACTGGCTTTATTCAATTCAAGATATTTTTAGTGCCGCAAAATTGACCAACTAGTATGCTAAGTATCAATTCATGTCTAAATACAATTATATAATTATATCAAGTAAAATTTTTTTAAATCCATCAATCAAACCATTAAACATGCAAATAGACTTGCTAATTAGGCATAAGAATTATTACTCATATACAATTATTGAATCCACATTTCCACATAAACGCTTTAACGTATTGTGCAAGTATTAAACTCTATTCATAAGCGCAACCGTTACTATACATTTCGATATAGTTTATCTACAAAATTTTTTTGAAGTGTTTATTTTCCACAATTACGCACTAATAATTAAGCCACGAGAAAACCAAATTTTAACAACTCAAATATGTAATCCACCCGCTAAATACAACAAAAAACCATCCGCTAAAAAAAACAAAAAAAAAACATTCCCATTCATCAAATGTATCATCACTAGGCAATGCAAATTGAAAATTTGGGTCGGGTGTAAAAGTTCGAAGGAGATCAAGAAAACTAGTATTTGTGGGTAACATTACATACTCATAGATAATTTGTGTGGGTATGAGAAAACTACAAAGTATGAAACAAAAATGTAAGAAGATTAACGAATATGAGAAGCTTCATTTAACAAAAAAAAAGACTATTGTTTAGTTAGGTAGTTGAATTTAATGTTTTAAATTGGCAAGTCTTTTATGAAAAGATGTTACTCCGTAATAGTTAGAGCTTTGAAACACAAATGTGTGTAAAAAATTTAAGCACCAAGGAAACAACAGCAAAGAAATTATGATATCTGATCAGAAATAAATGAGCACAGGTGACCAAAATGTCAAAAACAAAATAAAATATATCAAAAGATTAATGTAAACAGCTTTCTCAACTAGATCAATAAACAATTTCCTAATTAGCAACCAAAGACTACATAAAGTCTTCTTCTAACTAATGTAATGTTATGAAAAACCCGAAGACCTGGGTTACAATTTAAGCAGAGATCAAACTGAATAAACATTCGACTACATGAACATGTAATTTTATGTTTTAAGCACTTAGGATCGGATATAAAATCCTATCTTTCGCAGCGGGTGACTTATGGAGCAAGTAATCTTTCATATCCGAGATAACCTCCAAGTATTCAGTTGTTCGCATAGTACTCTCGCTTGTTCGTCTGTCAAAATCTTCAACATCAAACTTGAAATCCCGAAAGGGTGGACATCGACTCACCAGTTCATCCTGAAACAACGAGAGAATACGAACAATACCCTTGCAAACCTTGAGCGACTTTACACTATAGACTTTACTAAAAAACATCATAAGATCATCAAACATTCTCTTTTCATCATCACTTTTACTACAACCTGCAAAAGCAACTACGACCGAGTCAAGATTAGGCAGACCATCACATGTTTTCAACCTTGGGAACCTAAAACCACGATACTTAAACAGTTTTAGTTTCGGGGTGATAAGCGCGATACAATCAATACACTTTTCGTAAGGGTCAATACTTAATTCCGAAAGTTGTTGCGCGTGTACTTTTAAGGTTTTACTATTTGTGTTAAGCTGACAAGTACGGACTAATGTCAGCTTATTCAACATGGGGAAGCCCGAGAATGGATCTTGATCAGTTATAACCACTAACTTAAGATATAAATCAGTCAGGTTCCTGAATGATCTTGACAGTCGTCCTAAATTCGAGCAACGAACATTAAACTCACTTTGTAGTCTCAAACTTATCAATGAATCAACGAAACCGGTTAACACAACGGGCCATTCACGGCCTTCAACACCGTCAACCCATAAATCTAAACGCTTAACATTGTGAGAAAACGCATAATCTATGACTTTTTTTACGATCATGGCACGCGATACTTCATCACGTCTATATATTAACGTGTCCAAGTCCATATCACGTTGCGAAGAAAGTACCTTTTCCACAAACTTATCAAATTTACCAACTTGGTTTTCAAAATCATAAGAATTGAGTCTAAGAATGGGGACCGACTTCCACAACGGGAACCATGATTTCGAGAGAACAGATGTTTGAACGGTGTGTTGAGCGTCTAGAGTAGACAGAATGCGAAGTTGTAGTGATTCAGGCAAGTTCATAAACCTGTCCTCAATCTTTGGGTTGGTTTTGGTATGACGATTTTTTTTGTTTTTGTTGGTGTTAGTGTCGTTTTCTAGACGATGTAACTTCTTGATAGCCATTAGTGATAAATTGTTTCTTTTAGATACAAGAATGAAGAGACGTCACAAGGTATGTATAGACCTATTAAGATATGTTGCGTTGAGTACGTTATATTTTTGGTATCTTTTAGGACTAGTTTATGTTGGAGTCAGATTTAAACTTGTTCCCGTGGGAAGAGTACGTATATTTAAAAAAATATAGTTTGAGTTTCTTGTTTTGGGTAAACAAAGCTAAATTTTGACTAAAATTAAAACGTAAATAATGATTTAATCATTTAACTTTGAATTGATTGTTAAACTTAATTTGCAATGTTTCATCCTTAGAGGGCACGGTGTCATAACGCCGTTGGCCCTTTTGGCAACACCGTTTCCGGCGTTATGACGCTGGAGTGTGAAAACAAGGCACGGCGTTGGGTGGGGCGTTAACCAACCAACGCGCGTTGTCAGCTCTTTAAAAAAATCATTTTACCCTTCCCCCAACGTTTATAAACGGCTACTTTTCAAATTTTGATTTTTTGATTTTTTTAATATTTTTTTAATACCCACCTTATATATATTACACTCAAACTCAATCATTTTTCACACACAAAAACACAAACAGTCTTTACACACAAAAATGAATCCATTTTTCCCAATGAATCAAAATAAGGATGAAGAACGTCATCCCCCCGTTTTCGAAATCGATGAAGAAACGGGCGTTTACTTTTATGAGCAAGCGTACGCGTATCACGAACAATTACAACAAGAAGAAAATGGAAGATGAAGACTTTTAGTCGTCGGGGCGAATGTTTTTTTTTGTATTTTTTTCGCTTGTTTTTTTTATGTTTTTAAAAGTATTATAATGTGTAATATTGTTTAATGAAATATTTTAGTTTGTTTAAAGGGGTGTTATGAAAAAATAAAGGCGGGTACCAAAAAGTTGTGTTAATGTGGTGTTATGATTAATGGGATTTTTTTTTGTGTTGGTGTTATGGTGTTAAAGCTAACGTAGCAGTACTTTTTTGATGTTATGGTGTTATGACACGTGACGCTCTTACTTATAAATTTTTGTGTAAATAACCCCCATAATTTTTAATGTTCATAATAGAAAACTTTTAATTTTTAATTAACCATTAAATTAAAACCTTTATGTTTCAATAGATTTTTTAAGTACTTTTAACAATGGTTTATTGCTAACCCAAAAAACATACTCACTTCTTACTAAACTAATATAAACCACGTTTTTTTTAGATGTCCCAATTTAATTATGTATTAAATAATATTTAAAATTTTCTTACCATAATTATGTTTTTTAATTTTTCAGCATTACGTAACCGTAATTAAGCTTTATTAATTTTTCAACACTAAACAACATTCAATGAAAGAGGATAAACCCTTTCTAAATATATATAATAGAAAAAGATAATTATAGTAGTTTATGAGCTTAACCAAAATTTGTTAAATGTATTTATTAACATGAAATTACTTCAAATTAAATCACAGGTTTTTGTGTATTCATATGTTGTATTTTTTTAAAGATTTAACTCATGCTACAATACTACAAGGTAAAAGCTTATAAATAGTCACTTATTCATTTGACTTGGATTGAAACATTTACTCTTTTATTAGCGTATTTAACCAAAATCTTGAAAAATTATGTTTAATTATGACTAATATGATAACCAGCTATCGGCTCAGCAGGTAAAGTTGTTTATGTGGCAATCACATAAGAAAATACCAATCTCCACGTCATCGTCTTCATTAAACTCCAACAAACAATGTCTTCTCCGATGAAGTTCCCGACCAAAAATATTTTCATATTACTTTTTCGGCACGCTATTCCATAAACCAAAATTAAAACTCACAACCCACATTTTATTGGGTTAAAGTCATTAATTACGAACGTACTTTCAAAAAATTTCACATCTTACCAAGATGGTGATTTTAATATCACTATTACCTTCCAAACTATTAAATTTGTTCAAAAGTTACAAACGTTCTCAAATATGACCTGTGATAACAGGTTATCAAGTACGAAATACCTACACGTCACTTTTTTTACCGGTCATATTAAAATTTAAATTATTTTTTTTTCCACCTAGATTAAAAAAACTCTGCATCACTTGTCCACCTCACCCACCTTCTTATAGATCAGTTTCCTTCATCCAACCCCAGAAAACATCACCAAGATCCCCATCGTTTCTGGCGAACTTCATCTTTTCCGACGAGCTCATTGAATCCACGAACACCCTTCTTTCACTTACTTTTTTCGTTCCAACAACATCTTTTCAACATCATCATCTCCCCCAACAACATCATCTCCCCAACAACATCTTTTCAACATCATTTACCCAACACCATCTTTCGAATCTACCCAGATTTCAACATCATTTACCAAACACCATCCTCTAACACTATTTTCCAAACACCATCTTTCCACCATCACTATACTAAAAGAACAACAAGGAAAAAAAATAACAAAAGATCCCTGGTTTTATTTTCGAAATAGATCTGTCAAGACCAACAAAAAAACACATCAAATCTTCTAAACGAATTAAACCAAAACCTCTAAATAGATCTTTAAAAACTCATCGATCTGCTGATTTGATAAAAACCCATCATCAATCATCTAAAAACGAATCAAACCCATCATTGATCTCAAGTTTTATTTTGAAATAAAAGAGTGTGTTGGATAAAAGAGAAGCACTACAACAGCAAATTAAGTTTTCACTTCATCAAATGCAAATAATGAAAGGATGTTTTTGTGGTTTTTATGATTTATATATATGTGATGTTAGTTGCATATGTTCCCACGATATGATCAATATTTTTGTTTATAAAAAAAGGGTATGTTTTTTGGTAAACCGACCCATAGAGTATAAAAACGGTTAAAAAAATCCTAAGTGGAAAAAGTCCATCAAAGTTATATACCACGTGGAAAAAAATGACATGAAAATTAGGGAAATTATATTTGCAATATTTGCCGGTACTAGCAAGTTAGAAAGGTAATAATGATATTAAAATCACCGCCTTGGTAATATGTGAAAATTTTTGAAAGTACGTTGGTAAATAATGACTTTAACCCCATTTTATTCCCAAATAAATATTACCTACGTTGTAACACATATATTCTTATTGGCCAAAAAGAAGATAAAAAAACAAACTTTTATTTTGCCTACAAATAGGCCGCACAACTGCCAGTCTCACATGTGTTAGTGCATAGTGGAGTATATTATATATTACTTTAATGAAAGTGAGAGAGTGATGTGCCAGTTGATTCAATCAATATAGCTCAATGCGTTGTAGAAACAGTAAAAACACAATACTTGTTGACATGTCATTGACTTGGCAATGTATTAAACTCAAAATAATTTAATGCATTGAGGATGCCCTAAAAGGTATGATGAATAAATGTATCTCCTCATTTGGGCCTCACAGGCTGCCACATCATCATCTCACTCTCATTCAAAAATACCCCTTCACTCATAACACACCCTTATCTCCTCATTTTGGCCCCACCACCCACAATTTTATTTTTCTTTTCCAATTTTTCACACAAACTTAATTCATTTCATTAAAATTAAAATACAATACAAAAATAAAAAACATACTTTATACAATAAAAAACACACTTTATAAACAAAATTGTAACTTTAAACTAAAAATGACAAAAAAACCATAAGGGTTTGACTTGTAAATATATTTTTTATTAAAGAAAAAAAATCCATTGTCTTCATCTTCTTTGTGGGTGTTGGCTATTACAAGTTTTCCATAACACACAAACTCCTTTTTTAGACACTCTTTTTTCTAAAACATCACACACAAACACACACACATACATATTTATAAATTGGAAGAAAAAGAAAAAAAACAAAAAAAAAACAATCTCTTGTCTTCTTTTGACTCGCAACCGTGACGAGATATAAAAAAATCGATGGCGAGCTTGGTTAGTGTGTTGGCGAGTGGTGGTGAGCTGCCACATCGGCTGTGGCGAGATGCCACCGCCACCATACCTTTGACTCTAATACCACACCATGCCCAACTTATATTCGAAACAGGAATAAGAAAGTTGATCACGTACATTAGACCGTCAAGGTGCTACATCCTGCATATTCGCTAGTCCTTTTATATCCAAGCTAAGTTGCTTATAGGAGTCACATTCAAAGAGCAATTGAGGGTGTGAATTATGTTCTTTTTTCTAACGACAATAGATATATAAATATAAATAAAAAAGGCAACTAGCAAAGTGTTAAAAGCACAAGAATACAAACATATTTAGGAAGGAAACAAAGCACTGCAATCTAGAAACCTCTCGAGACTTTAACTGCGAGGGCTACAGAAAGGATGAAAAAAACTCTTGCCAATTACACCACAAGAGGAAAATGCTTATTAACAGAAACCGCCCCACCAGTTTTTGCTTCGGATAACAATTGCGTTTTGAATATTTTGGTTTAGCCGGATTCTATACACATCAAACCCACCGGTCTATAATACTAGGTTTTCGGCCCGCGCTCCACTGCGAAGCTCGAGCTTTTACATTTGGGTTTTACGTTAATTTACGATAGATATACGCACAACAAAAAAGACTTCAGGCTTGTCTTTACAACAAAAAGTGACCGTTGAACAATCTTTGTTATATGTCGTTTTAATAAACACACAAACATGTAGATGTATACTATAATTTGGTAGCCATGACAAAAGATAAAAAGAATATGTAATATACATGCTAAGACATAACAGTTGGATACTAATTCACTGATAAGTTACATTCAAATAGACTATTCTTTAGCACTGAAGCTTGTTGATCTTCATGTATTTGTCACATTAGACCTAAGCCATCTCCTTTTTTACTGCAAAAAACCACCCGTTTTGAAACCTTATTAAGACATTCAAAGCAGGTTGCTACAATTGTCTTACTAAGACATTTGGTTACTAAGCATGTTACTTTGCAACATTGTGTCATAATAAGATAGCAAGTGATGCGGTTGTCGTAAGGGACTTCTACAAGAAGTTGTACAACTTCCTAAGCAGAGTACCTAACCGTTGTAGTAGTAGTATAGGCAAGACTCGGGAGTTGTGGTCGTTCTCTAGAGAAATAGGTTGGAAAGGATTGATCACGGTCTAACAGAATTCTAGGGGTTAAGAGAAGATTCTTTTTGTATTTTTATATTTATAAGAAAGCATGTAAATCATATGGTTTGAGAGATTGGTTTGGTTTTAGCTATTAAACTAAACAATAAACAATGCTAATGGTGATAACAATATAATAAAAGATTGTATTCATTTAAGCATTTATTACTCCCTAGATTTCTTCTCCTAGTGTTGTTGCTTTGTCATACTTGTGATGATCTATGTAATTATTTCCTAAGTGATGAACGAATATTGACCTCGCGTGCAAGCACTCCTTCCCCCACTCGTTTTGTTAATTCACTAACAAATAAGGTTCCTCGAGTCTTTCAAAACCCACCAAATATTGACCCTCACATGGAATCATTTTACACCCACCAAACCAAAATCATCAACCGTTAAGTTCAGTTACGAGATGAGCATCGTGGTGGATTAAGGTCAATCGGGAAAGGCCTTAGGAACTTCTGGAGAAACATGAAGAAATGAACAATTTAGAAAATTGCTATATGACAATATTAATTCTATTTACTACTTTGTAGAATACTAGTAATCTTAAGATCAACCAAGAACAAGAGTGAGATGTGGGTTGGGATGTTAGAGAGAAAGATGATGGAAAATGGATGAATGTATTAATGAAAGTGTATAGAAAAATGGAACAACCAACCCTCTCCAAGACTAGGAGAGGGTGTATATATACTACAATGGGAGCCGGCCATGGGCTTGGTTGGGCCTCCCATGGGCCTTGGGCCGGACTAGATTACTAATCTAATCCTTATACTAACTACGAGCTAAGACTTGTTACAACTTTGGAAGTGACCGACACTTTTCGTGTTTCCAACAATCTCCCCCTAAGGGAGGTCACTCCAATTTACAAACTTTAAACCTAGCATACTATGCTTTATCCTTAGTCTTTAGCTCGTACTCTTGACTTTCTCTTGTGAATATGTTGTAGTGATCATTGACTTCTTGGATTGAGCTTGTTCCTTGAACTTGTATTTGACATTGTGATCTTGAGCATCTTGAGATCATCAACCAAGCACAATCTCTACGCCATCTTGTAACTTTGCCATCTTGTGGACTTGCGACTTCTGGACCGACATGCTCATACCATTCTTGAAAAGCTTTAATGTTGCATCTTTCTTGAAATTCTTTAACTTTAACACTTTGACACTTCTAGAAAGATGTGTGGTATCAGAGTAGCGGAAGTCTTGAAACATGTACTTGAGCTTTCATGATGACTTTATGTTTGTCGGTCGGGTATGAGCATGTGGTTATGGATCTTGTGAGCCAGCTGGAATCAGGAACCTCCACCACCATTTTACATAGCCTGCATAAAACAGTTAGCAATAAAGCAGGGGGACGAATATGGCTTTGTCATTCGCCCAGGTTTGGTTGGAGAAACCTTCGAATCCGTGAGGATCGACCTGTGATCAGATAGATTCAATTTAAGAAGAATCTTCTTGACAGGATTTCTAGCTGTAGTATTGAATCTTTCTAACACATAAGTATTAGATTCATCGTACTCAGCATGTTCTCATTATCGGAACATCTCAAAGCAGACAGCACGATAAGAGTGAACCAGTGAGTTACTATCTCACCGATTGATATAGAAAATTGATTTGAAAATCAATCGGTGTATCACTTACAAAATTGTTTTTGTGACACACCGAGAGTGTTTATCATTTCAAAAATTCATTAACAACCGTTGATCCATTTCCTGGAACAAGTTTGATTCTTATAGAATCGCACCATCGTTTCTTTCCAGTTGTCACAAGTTTGATTCATAAAGAATCGCACAAGTTACCTACCATGAGCTTGTTTGATGTTGACTCAAGCAGGATTTCCATCTTCATTGTGAATGAATTCACTCTGATGTTCTGGCAAAATCACAAGGATAATGCGAAGGACTCTTAAAATGTATCTTGTAATTCACATTGTGTGATTTAGCAAGTAGAATTTGACAAGTGTCCTAATGAGATTTATGGATGATCTCTTTTGGCTCTAGACTCAATAGTGCATTTTGATTTTAGTGATCGGAGGCTGGAGCAGACTGCCACCTTTTCAATATCAACTAACTCGGAGTGAGAAAGTCAATAGAAATGTGTGTAATCTCCGTGAGAAATGAAACAAGAGTCTTTTGAGAGACCTTGAGTGGCTAGGGAGGGTTGTGCATAGCGTCACTGGGTCCATGACTGTCTTCAATGTCAGACAACACCTGAGTGTTTCTGACAGCATATGTATTGACCCGGTTTCTGCCTAAGTGTATGGAGGGCTTCTTTATTTTCACCCTTTATCCTTACATTTCTTTTTCATTCTTCAACCCCTTCAATGCATACCGAGACTTCATAACTAACACCTTGTTGGGTTTGTTCCAGTGTTAGCTCCATCTCAGTCGGCATTATTCCCTATTCTCACTTTTTCTCCTTTTTAATCATACCTAAGGACTTCTACACTAACTAGTGGATATCCCTGGGTAGATCCCTCCGGTTCTGGCTGGATCATGGGATCTGAAAACCTAAGCCTAACCGCCTTATAACTTCATAAATTTAAGAACATGGTCAGTCTTTTGGGTATTTCATCACGATCCTTCCAAAAACATTGAAAACTTCAATCAAAGTGTTTGATATAAATATCAAAAGATTTACACTTTGAGAGTTTTTCATTATCACTAAAAGCTCCCCCTTAACATGTGCATCGTAATCGTAGTACATGCTAGGTGTGGAGTGCATTGAGTCCATTTTATTTGATCACTTCTGTCAATATACATTAAGTCCAGGTTAATCACATTTTCTCCCCTTATCCAAAATGTTAATCCCTTGATATTTTGGATATCAATTGATTAACCGTTCGGGGACAAAATGAGATATGATAGCAGATTGGAACATGTTATTGCTCCCCCTCAACTTTTGAGGGTTTATAAGATGATGCCGAGTACAATTATTTGAAAATTTTGAATTTACTAAGAAATTCTTGAAAAATTTGTACTCGAGCACATCTTATTATTCACCAAAAAGTCTACACTAATAATGAACATATTCACAAGATAAGTGTATTTACGAGGATTGACCTTTTTAAGATGAGAACAACATATGATAAATCATATGGTCCTTTGTAGTAGCCGTAGGTCACCCCCGTATGGTCTTCCACCGACAAATCTCTCCAAACTCCTCATTATCCTCCTTGTCTTTAGCCTTTTGTCAATCGCCTGGATCATAGCTCTTGCATTTGCTTTGTCACGTTGGCTCTAAAAAGTCTGTGGCAGATACTCTATTCTAATTCCCTTGAGGTGATCATTTAGAGCAGTCCGAACATCATCTAGAGTACCATCGCTGAACTTATGTAGTTCGTCAATGCGCATCAATCTGTTCTTCTTGTCTTTGTTCTCGTAGATGAATCCTCTTGGATCGGAGTATGGTGTATAAGCGTCTTGTCTTCTCAGATTGGATCTGTACGTGTCAGGCTTTGTGAATAGTTTATAAGGTGTTAGCGAAATGATTTATAAAGCGATGGAAAAAGTTTATAAACATCGACATAACATGTTAAAAGATGAAAACAAATAAGTTTGTAAAATGGTTTGGAAAATAGTTTGTGAGATGATAGTAAAATGATTTTTTTTAGAAAATGACAAAATGGTTTATAGGATGACAACAAAATTGCTTACGAAATGGCACAAGAATAATTTATAAAATGCTAGCAGTGGAATGATTTGATAAGATGGTAGTAATTCAAGGAGTAGCTCACATAAAT
>BQNB010040290.1:0-47511 GCA_026074375.1 Tanacetum coccineum
GTTGATTCCTCTAAAAGTGAAGTGCTCAAGGAGGAAAGTAAAGAAGAAGTTCAGGAGGAAAGTAAAGAAGAAGTTCAGAAGGAAAGTAAAGAAGAAGTTCAGAAGGAAAGTAAAGAAGAAGAGAGTACTAGAAAGAGAAAGCTTGGTACTAGGAAAAAGATGAAGTCAAGGAAAAGAAGATATATTCAAAACACTTCTGAAGATGATAGTGACAAAGAGAATGATGAGCTGAGATTACACTTAACTATAGCTCCAGATGAGGAAAAAGAAGTGGATTATGAAATACTTGACAGAAAATATCCTATCAAAGAATGGAAGACAGAGTGTCTTGGAACTAAACCACAGACTGATCAAGCTGAACACTTTGAAGAGATTAATCAAAATGTGGTGATTAGAAGTAATGGACAAAAGAGATACTTTAGTACTTTGATGAGAGTATTGTCCATATTTGATAGAGAAGATTTGAATGCTGTGTATCAACTGGTAATGGACAGATTTCAAGATGAGATACCTGAAGGTTTTGACAGAGTACTTTGGGGAGATTTGATGATTATGTTCAACCCAGATGATGAGAATGAGTTTTGGAATTCACAGCAGGATTGGAATATTGTGAGTTGGAAGCTACATGGTTCTTCAGGGGTACATACCTTAGTGACTGAAACAGGATTAATCATTCATATGCTGGTAGAAAAGAAGTATCCTTTGAGAAAGGAAGTACTGATGCAAATGCTAAAATTGAAGTTAGAGTCTGAAGAAGACAGTACTATGGCATTAGAGTTGATCAGGTTTATCAAGAAGATACTTGCAGAGTTAGAACCTGAAGAATAAGATTGATGGGATTGAGAAGGGTTTGAGTGTTGGCTAACCACCACATAACAAATGGTCATCAGTTCACCATGCTTAACAGGCATAAGAACTGGCTAGTCCATAAGCAAACGGCTTGTGGTAAAGACTTCTCAAATCCGTTTATGGTTGACAATTTACCAAAAATTGTAGGGTTCTCAACTCACCTTGCTTCATGGTTAAGAGTTGGCTAGTCCATGATCAAACAGTTCATGGTAAAGACTAATCAAATCTGTTGATAGCTGATAGTTTGCTAAAAACTATATGGTTTATCAATGCACCATGTTATGGCAATGAAGCATTGGCTAGTCCAAAAGCAAACGGTATTTGGTAAAGACAAATTAATTCCGTTGATGGTTGACAGTTTACCAAAAACTGTATGGTAATTAACTCACCATGTTTTTAAATAAAAAGTTAACTATCCCAGAGCAAACGGCTACTGGTAAAGGAACATCAAATCCGTTAATGGCTGGTAGTTTGCCAAAAACTACAAAGCCAACTTAGTTGGATTGTTGCTGAAAAGATGTTGCTGTGTTGCTGAGAAGACAAAGTTGCTGCTGAAGAAGGATAGAGTTTAAAAGATCAAGAAATGATAAGAGTGTTTGGATACATCCTCTATGTGTTAAAGAAGTTGAAGAAACATGAAGTTAAAAGAGTTCAACATTCATGTTTAAGGGAGGATTGTTAGGATTTATGTTTTCCTAACTTAGTACCGACAGTACAAATAGTTAGTACTGATAGTTATAGTTAGTACCGACAGTACAAAATGTTAAGTACTGATCAAATAGTTAGTACTGTTAGTAGAAAATAGTTAGTACCGTTTAAGAGATATGTATGAGATATTTTAGGAAAAGATATGCATGCTTTTTGTAAGCCTGTTAGGGTTTATCCTTAGTCTATAAAAGGATCCCTCTTAGCATAGTTAGAGTTTAATAACAAGGATCCCTCCAACCTTAAGATATCTCATAGGCTATATATATTTAAATAGTTAGTAATTGTAGTCATTCAAATGCAGATTAATAGAAGTTATTATTTATTTCTACTTTATTTTTTTAGTACTTGTGTTGAAGATCCGCCATTAAAAATATTGTATTTCTTAATCAGTGTTTCTGTATATAGTCATTTGTATGGATAATCTTGGCTAACTCTTTGCATTAATAGCTGCAGAGAAATCTATTCAGTTAGGGACTCACAAAAAAATGTGATCAAGGTTTTCCTAAGCTATAAATGAAGCTCGACATGTATGAACTGCAATATTAATATCGCAATGAATGCACCGTGAATGATGTTCTAACTCAAACATCCCAAATCCAAACTAGGTTTACGTTCGTTCCCCAGTGTGATAGCTAATCACCCGAACGGGGATTGTCAATCCCAAATAGATCTATCTATAACATTCGCGCTCACAATCCAGTAATCGACAATTCATGATAAAGGGCTCAGTGGGTTATCGCTACTTAGGCAAACACGTAATCATTGTATAAAATGTACATTTGCGTCCAATTTGTAAAACAAAGCATGATCTCACCCTAATGATGTAAATCATTTAAATAATTATAAAACATGTGGCTATGAACTCACCTTAGTAGATAGCCCTCTGAATGATAAAGATATCCACGTATGAATCACACCGTCAAATACCTAAGTAAATATGGCCAGTCTTAGTCTACAGTTTAGGCTAAAGACTTCAATGTATAAACTAAAATCAATTGCTAGTTTATATATACTGTTATCACTTGTGTGGTGGTGTACGTGTTTAATGTAAGTACACCCGTTTGATGGCTCATGGAAAAGTATACGATTTCACACGATCTAGTATACGTGTAAACGTTTATTAATAAATATCCATATTTATTAAGTCGTGGTTTAACTTGTTATAATATACGATAATTATATTACTTGTCCGATTCGTTAAGTGTTCACAACAATCACTTTTGTTTATAAAACACCATTGAGTTTCTTATAAATACAAAACAGCCCCTGGGTTTATAAATATACTTTATTTACATTATAAACCTCCAAGTTTCACTAATTACACTTTTAGTCCCTAAACTTTACAAGGTTACATTTTAGGTCCTTATAAGTTTGAAACAGCCCCTAAGTTTCCAGAATTGACAGAAACAGTCCCTGGGCTTGTTAACTTTAGCAATTTACAGTTTTGACCCTATAGTTTGTAAATTTACACTTTTAGTCCTCCGACTTTGTAAAAATTGCATTTTCATTCCAATTAAATCCCAACAAGTGGCATTTCATTTTGTTAGGTCCAAATAAGTTATCAAAACTGCTTTGGGCTTATAAATAAGCTCATCGAGCTTATTTTTGGCTTAACGGGCCTTATTGGGCCCGTTAAGGTCCGTTTAGCGTTTTAAAGGTCCGTTATGGTTTTAATAAGTCCAAAGGTCCTCAATAAGCTCAGTGGGGCCTGATAAGCTGTAAATAAGCTCGGGGAGCTTATTGTAGCTTATTTCGAGCTTATTGGGCTCGCAAGCCCAACAACTCGACCCGATAAGTACCTCAAGAGTTTCTTAGGCATTTTAGCTTATTTTCTGTCCTTATTAAGCCTCTTTGGTCTGTTTTCATTTCAGCTTATCCCAATAAGCAAATAAGCACTAGTTAGTGGGCCGTTGGGCCCATTTAAGGCCCGAAGAGGGTTTTAGGCTTTTCGGTTGGGTCCTTTTGGGTCCATTAAGTGTAATTAAGTCCATTAAGCTCATTGAGCTCTCATAAGACCACCAATAAGCTTCCCAAGCTTATTGTGAGCTTATTCGCTTACTTTGGGCCCGTTAATGGGCTAGAAGGCCCATTAAGGGTTCAGTTTGATTTCAAATGGCAACACAAGGCCTAAGTCGATTAAATGAGTACTCCTAACTTATGAATAAGCTCGAATGGCTTATTGATAAACCGTAGCTTAGTACACGAGGGTTCATTGGGCCTGTTTGGGTATAATGGGCCCGTTCTCAGCCCGTTAAGGTTTCCTTTACATTTCACGTGTTCTAAATGAGCTTAAGAACTCTATAAGTCCTTGATAAGCTCAAGTGAGCTTATCTATAAGATACGGGCCTCGAAGCAAAGGCTATTGGGCCTGTTGGGTCCAAATGCGGGCGGTTTGGATTAACCAAGGCCCTTTGTGGTCCGTTGGTATTTCTAGCAACATATATGGCTCGTAAATAGTCCTAGCGACTATGTGTCGTTCATTTAGCTTATGTTTAGATCATGTTCACCACATGCATACGTTATAATGTGTCGAATATTCCTTCCCAAGCTAAAATGTCGTATTTACTTGAAAAGTTTACGTGTATCTCTCATGAAATTTGTTTGTGAGAGTTATGGGTTCATGTTTGCTTATAGACGAAAACGTTAAACCCTTTGTTTGACATTTAATCACTTTGTGCGCGATCCCTAACGCTACCCAGGTCGCATAAGTGCAATAACATTGCGTACAATACGCATGTCTTGAGTTTAATTCGCGTGCACACATGCTAGCACATCTTATATATACATACGTGACATATTGACTCGTAAATAAGGAAAACAAGTATAATGCAAGTGACCTAAGCAAAAATCACGACTTACAAATGGTCCTAGCGTCTTGGTTATGAATTGTGGACGTGTGGTGAGCTAACCCTTAGCTCGTATCTCCCTTGTACACCCGTTGTAATATCCCTTAGCTTGTGTCGTGTTCTCAAATGTGACAAATGGGAGTGTATGGTTGCGTTTTGTGATCCGAATGAGAGAAGAAAGTATATAAGAGTTTGGAAATGTGTTAAGTGAGCTAGTGAATACTATTTATAGGATGAGAAGCTAGTTAACTCTCTTGGTTTCACAAACAACCCACACCGAACCAAGTTTGTGCCCTAGGAGGTGGTTTTTGAAGTTTCCTAGTTAATCACTCATGGTTTTATGCTAAACCACTCAAGTACAAGCTTTAATGAGCCTCAAGATGTACAAGATTTACTTAGCTAGTGAAATCTTTAGGTTTTGTGGGTTGGGGCTTGGTTAACCGCGGCATAAGAAGGCAAGAAACAAAAGAAATGGTTATTAACCTTTGGTTAATAATCTAGTGGGAGACACAAGGACATTTCCTTAATTATCCTTGAATTGTACAAGATTGCTTAAGATTTTAGATCATGGTTTGTGTGTTCTCTTAATTTGCCGCGCCTAGGAGGATCAAGGAAACAAAAGGATTATTATCCAATGGTTAACAAGCTAGTAGGAGACCATTAGGACTAGCATTTATGAGGATTAGAATGTACATGTACTTGTTAAGATCATTAGAGGATTTCTTAAGGATTTCCTAGGTATGTATATGTATATACCCGGCCTTAGTGGGCATTTGACACAAAAATTGACTTAATTTTGTGTTAAGGTTATAAAAGTGGGTATTAGTTTGAGTTTAGGTAAGTCTAGGTATTTCTGGGGTGCGTCCAAATAAATTTATCGCGAAACGTAACCCTTTTACGTGACCAATAAAAATAAAATACGCAAAGTACATAATTATCTTCCTAGTAATTATATATTACTTGGTGGATGTAAACCTTAATTTATTTGATGACCGTTTACATTAAATGGTTATTTCTAGTCTACTCGATTTTAGCTCAAAAGTAAAATTAAAAGTAAACGCGTATCGGACTAAAATAAATAGTGACTAATAATAAATGTCATACAATGACATGAAAATGAGAAATGTCATAGTCTCCACCCGTTAAAAGAGCTTTGTCCTCAAAGCTTAAGACCTTGTAGTAGATGACGAAGCCCGGTTTGTGAAAAGTTGTGGGTATTTTTGTTTGAACGAATCTTCACGTTCCCAGGTGAACTCAGGGCCCCGCCTAGAGTTCCAGCGAACCTTAACCAATGGTATCCGGCTTCGCTTCAATCGTTTGATCTCCCGTTCCATGATTTCAACGGGCTCTTCCACAAACTGGAGCTTATCGTCAACATGAATTCCTTCTAACGGCATGACTAATGGTTCGTCAGCGTAACATTTCTTCAGATTAGACACATGGAAAGTATGGTGAACTCTGCTCAACTCTTGAGGAAGTTCCAGCCTGTAGGCAACTTTCCCAACTTTTGCTAACACCTTGAAAGGTCCGACATATCTCGGGTTCAGCTTGCCCCGCTTACCGAACCGTACGACTCCTTTCCAAGGTGAGACCTTGAGCATAACTCTGTCTCCAACTTCGAACTCCATCGGCTTTCGCTTCCGATCAGCGTAGCTCTTTTGTCGATCCTGTGCCGCTTGCATCCTTTGCTTGATCAGGACGATCTTTTCCGTTGTTTCTTGGATTAATTCCGGGCCAGTCAGTTGGGCTTCCCCAACCTCGGCCCAGCACACTGGTGATCGACATTTTCGACCATACAGTGCCTCATAAGGGGCGGCCTTTATGCTAGCGTGATAACTGTTGTTGTATGAAAACTCGGCCAATGGCAAATGCTTAACCCAGCCTTTGCCAAAATCGATCACGCAAGCACGTAGCATGTCCTCGAGAGTTTGAATGGTCCTCTCGCTCTGGCCGTCAGTTTCTGGATGATACGCAGTGCTCATGCTAATATCCGTACCCAAAGCTTTTTGAAATGATCTCCAGAAATTTGAAGTGAATCTTCCATCACGATCACAGATAATTGAGGCAGGTATCCCGTGTCTTGCCACTATCCTGTTCAGGTACAACCTTGCCAACTTGTCCAATGGATCATTCTCCCTTATTGGCAAGAAGTGAGCAGATTTTGTAAGTCGATCCACAATCACCCAGATGGTGTCGAAACCTTGTGACGACCTAGGAAGTTTGGTGATAAAATCCATTGTTATATTATCCCACTTCCACTCGGGTATTTCTGGTTGTACTAGCAATCCTGATGGCCTTTGATGTTCGGCCTTGACCCTTGCACATGTCAGGCATTTGCTAACATACGTGGCGATGTCAGCCTTCATGTTTGGCCACCAATATAATTTCTTCACATCTTGGTACATCTTTTCGGAACCGGGATGGATAGAATATTTCGACTTGTGGGATTCGTGCATAATCACGGATCTTAAGTCTCCATAGCAAGGTATCCAACTCCTGCTGTGTAAACATAGTGTTCCATCGGCACGGGTTTCGATCTGAGCTTCTAATATTCATTTCAGGAGATCCAAACCAATTGTCATAACTAAGGCTGGAACCCGCAATGGCTCAGTCCGTTCCTTATGGCTTAGTGCATCGGCCACTACGTTTGCTTTCCTGAGATGATAACGAATATCACAATCGTAGTCACTCAGTAATTCTAGCCAACGGTGTTGTCTCATGTTAAGCTCCTTTTGATCGAGAATGTGTTGTAGGCTTTTATGGTCGGTGAACACGATGTATCTGGTTCCGTATAGATAGTGTCTCCATATCTTTAGGGCAAGCACTACCCACCCAAGTTCTAAATCATGAGTGGTGTAGTTCTTCTCGTGAACTTTTAGTTGTCGAGAAGCATAGGCAATCACCTTCTCCCTCTGCATTAGTACAGCACCTAAACCCTTGTGTGACGCATCACAGTAGACCACAAAGTCTTCGCTCCCCTCAGGTAAAGCCAGAATTGGTGCACTGCACATCTTCTGCTTTATTAATTGAAAAGCCTTCTCTTCCTTTTCTCCCCAGTAGAACTTGATTCTTTTCTGAGTAAGTTTCGTCATTGACTTAGCAAGACCTAAAAATTGGCGGATTTCAGTTGGTGTCTTAGGAGATGCCTAATCTTTGATAGATTCTATCTTGTCTGGATCTACATGTATGCCTCTGCTATCAATGACGTGACCGAGGAATTGTACCTTCGAGATCCAAAACTCGCATTTTGAAAACTTAGTTGTACCTTCGGAATCCAAAATTCACATTTTGAAAACTTTGCATACAACTTCTCTTTCTTAAGCAATTCCAAAATTGCTTTAAGGTGTTCCTCGTGCTCTCTTTCGTCTTTGATAAATAAGTATGTCATCGATGAAGACAATAACAAACTTATCCAAGTAGAAGGCTTGCACCACTCGGTTTCTGAGGTCATATGAATACCGCAGGTGCGGTTTGTCGAGTCGGAATGGCATAACCTGGAACTCGTAATGGCCATACCGAGTTCGAAATGCCGTCTTTGGAATGTCCTGCTCTCGTACTCTAAGCTGGATAGATTCTGGAGTCATGTTGTTTGGGTTGGTGTCGTTAACAGGGGTATTTGGTCCTCTTCTGGTTATAGGTGCCATGATTTGTCTAGATCACAAAAGACACTAGCAAAGTGACCAGTGTTGTGACAATTGAAACATTCAAGTTTGTTTTTGTCAAAGCCAACAGGCGTTTTTCCATCCACACAAACTCTCCTTCCTGTTTTCTTATAAAACTTCTTCATTCGAATAGCAATCATTGCTATTTGCCAATTGATGTCCATTTCTTCAATATCTACATCATCAATCTATTCCAAATCTTCATGAAGTAAGTCCAAATCCTCTGTTGGGAAAATAGATTGTAACAGACTTAATACTAGTAGTATAACAGTTAAGTCTGGTAGTAATAGTTAGGTCTGTTAGTATTAAGTTAATACTGGCAGTACTAAGTTAAGTCTGGCAATACTAAGTTAGTACTGGTACAGGAGCAGTACTAGAGTTAGTACTGGTCATAGTTAGTTCTGTTTATAGTTAAGTCTGTTTATACAATTTCTTGCAGTATGTTTTTCTTTGTTTTAGACTAATCTTTGCAGGTATAGCATGGATGTGCAGACGAAACAAAGTACGGATGTAAAGCCCATTAGGGTTTCCTTAGTGTATAAAAGGAACCCTAAGGCACAATGATATGTATGAGTACGTTTGAGAAATATCAATAGAAGCATAGAGCTAATACAAATTAAGTATTTTCGGTTTCTTTCTTTATTCTTGTTTACTATTACCTCTTAACACTTCTTATTCATAGTTATGTCTCTCATATAGTTGATTTGGATTTATCCAAGTTATCTATCATCTTACAAAGGCTAGTCAGATCTCGTAATACTAAACCTACAAGTGGTATCAGAGCCTTTAGAGTGTACTCGAGAAAGAAGAAACAATCGAACATCCTACAAAACTCTTCTACGAACTTTACAAATGTCTAAACCCGCCAATGATGATTTCTCACAACAACTCAGTGTGAAGAAGAATCAAACCAAAAAGTATGCATCAGACACTGTGCAAACACCAACATCAACCACAACCAGATTCCCAAACTAACTGCTATCTCAATATCCAAACTCCCCAATTCTGAAGAAGAGAGTATGATATATGGGCAATGGAGATGAGCATTACCTTGTGTACATTGACAATAAGTATGGAAGGAATTCAGAATTGGTAACTCCAAGAAGAAGGAATTTCAATTCGAAATGATGGTGTTGTTCGAGTACTTACCACCAGTCGACTGCTGTCAAGAGATCAAGCTGTTGAAAAAGGAAAGGAAGTCTAAAGAATATTTTGCAGATGGCCATTCCTAAAGAACATATAAAAGATTTTCATGGATGGATGATCAAAAGAGACGGGGAAGCCATTAAACTAGGTTTTGGTGGTATAAGCAAATTCAAAGAAAATGCAGAAGGCTTGTTTTCAAACAACAGTTTGAAGCATTTACAAATATCCAATTCTTGAAGGGACTAGACAAAGGATTGACAGGTTTTCAAACAGTTACTTTCTCATGCAGCTCATGGTGCTAAAGGTATCACAGAAGATCAGAATCATAAGTTTCTTAGATCTTTCCTCCGGCATGGTTCTAATTTGGCATGCTAATGAAACTAACCCTAAGATTGACACATTTATTCAATTGAATGATATTATGTACAATAACCATAGAGTTTTTTGAGCAAGAAATTCATGGTGCTTCAAAAACACTTCCAGTCTCAAATGTTGCTTTTGTTTCACAAAGGCAAAAGCAGCACAAATAAGGTTAATCGGTTTTTTCTGGTGCATACAGTTCTTTTCTTGCCCTCTTCTACTTCTTTCAACCAATATTCCTGAAAAAGAAGTTCTTGCTGGTTTTTGCAGATGAATAAAATCTATTCCCTCTTTGCCAACAACAGAGGATTGGACTTACTTCATGAAGATTTGGAACAGATAGATGATGTAATATTGAAGAGATTTGGACATCAATTGGCAAATAGCAATGATTGCTATTCGAATGAAGAAGTTTTCTATAAGAAAAACTGGAAGGAGAGTTCGTGTGTGATGAAAAATGCCTGTTGGCTTTAACACAAAGATGCTTGATTCTTCAATAGTCACAACACTGGTCCTTTGCTAGGAATTAACACATAGGGACACATGAAGGAAAGAAGCAAGAAGAGATTCTTCCTTTAATCAACATAAAAAGCTGGTAAGCAAGAGAGAATCGAATGGGTTTTGCTGACAATGGGATGAAGGGTTGTCCAATTGGGAAACATACTGAAGTTAAAGAGACAAATCATGCACGTTATGGTTTTTTTTCTTATTTTTTTTTTTTTTGTTTTTTTTATTTTTTTTTTTATTTTTTTTTTTTTTAAAATTTTTTTTTTTTTTTTTTTTTTGCTATCATCTCAAGCATGAGGTATCTTTGTGTTCTAAAACTTTCATTGATTTATACAAATAAGCTTAAATTACTGTATGATGACAAAAGAATTCATTAGGTGTTCAAGAAGCACAAATACTTGCATATAGTCAAGCTGTTAAGAAACTAGAAGCTCAACTTGTTACTTCTCAAAAACAGCAACTTTCTCTAAATGAAAAGCTTACATTTCAAGCTAATGAAATACATGAAAAAGATGAAAAGCTTAAAAGATATAGGAGAATAGGAATGAAAGCTGTCAAAGAAAAGGAACAATTGCAGAAAACAGTTGATTCATGGAAAGATTCTTCCAAGAACCTTTGGAAATTAATTAATTCTGGCATGAGTTCAAGTAGTAAAATTGGCTTAGGGTATGAAATAAAATCAAATGATGAGGTTCTAAGTTATGAGGAAGAAATGAACTTTTCTGTGTTTAAATGTTCAAAAGAGGATTCAATAGGAAAGCCTTCATACAGTAGATTTACAAAGACCAACGATTTTAAAGGTGTCCCACATCCTTTAAGTGGAGATTATACTCCTAAACCTCAAGAGGAAATTGATGATTCTTTGTATGTTTATGGTAAGAAGGGTCCTCAAAAACCTGAAATTAGTGTGTCAGATGACAATACTTCTGAGCATTCTACCTGTCAATCCAATGACAGTGCAGGATCTTATGCAAATATCTCTTAGCACTCTTTTGAAAATGAATCATAAAGTTTAGATAGACCAAAGAATGCTAAGTCAAGTTGGAAAGTAACTAATGAAAAAGATGTGTCTGCTCCAAAACAAAAAGAAGATGAACCTAGTTTGTGTCCACACATAAAAACTCCTAGCAACCACTCACAGATAAAGAAACACATTAAAGGTTATAGAAGAATTGGAAATGAAATGAGAGAAAAGAGACAAGAAGTTTACTCTTTAAACACAGAAAAATTTTGTGGTTGTGGTAGTCTAAGTCACTTGATTAAAGACTGTGACTATTAAGAAAAGAAAATGGCAAAGGAACAGAGGTTAAAAGGGTTTGTTAATACTGGTATGGTTTGGCAAAATCAGTATGGACAAATCAAACATGATTCATCCCCTCATAAAAATTTGAATCCAGATCATTACAACGTAATGCTGGGAAGGCCACAGTTTATTTCTGTTAGCCTCATTTAATACTGGTAAGGTACACATATTAATTCTGTTAGGCCAAAAGTTAATTCAGTAAGTCCTACAGATAATGCTGTAGTCCAAAAATTAAAAGCGTGTTAGACCTAGACACATAACTAGCATAGAGCCACAAACATTTCAGTTCCCAAAAGACCACAGATGAATCAAATACATCAAAGAAGGGATATTTTCAAAATCCATATACATCTGTAAGAAACTCCTTATGTAAAATCTAAATCAACAGCACAAATTGGATCATTCCTAATGCTGTAATGGGAAGTTGGAGATCTGCTGTTAAGACCTCAGCAAGTTATAATTGGAGGAACTCTAGACCAAACCTCCAATTATAACAGTGACCTACTTTTATTAGAACTGTGAATGCAAATGGTCTCACAAGGCAGGACCAAGCCTTTGCAAAGGCCAGGTCCAAGAGAAACTAATTTCCTCTATTCATGTGCATGAAATCCACGAAGAACATGGTAATAAGGTATATTTGATAGTGTCAGCTCAGGGCACATGACATGTAACAAGGATCAACTGGAGGATTTTGAAGGAATTCAAAGGGGATCTGTACCTTTGGAGTTAGCAAAGCAACATCACTGGTAAAGGAACAATAAGGTTTGGTAAATTAGATTATGATCGTGATGTCTTTTGTAAAAGAATTATGGCATTTAAAACCTTTCTCCAATATCACAAAAATTGTGTTAAGCACACAAGGTTCTTTTTACTGAAACATGATCTTGTTGTGTCTTCTGGACATACATGCATACATACATACATATACTACTTGTGCATTAGTCGGTTAGGCTAGATGCATGCATGATTGATATTCATGATTGATATACATGTTATGATATAAATGTATATTACTATAAGAGTCTTATATTAAATACTAATATAAGTTATTTTGGATTTTCAGATATAGTTATATCAGATTCGGAAGATTCAACGGTCACCTACACGGCAGTGTCCAGTCCATTTGAGGATAGGTCAGACATTGGTTCACCAGGAGTCGATGGACCACCCATTATGCCAGAGGACCCATATGCTTACATAGTGGTTGCTTATCAGGCTCCACCATTGCCTGACTACATGCCTGGCCCTGAGGAGCCGCAGTCACCACCCCCACTGGACTTTGTTCCTGAGCTGATGTACCCTGAGTACATGTCACTAGAGAATGAGATACTCCCGGCCAAGGAGCAGCCACTGCCTACTGCTGCCTCACCCACTGCAGATTTACCAGGATATGTTCCTGAGTCTGATCCAGAGGAGGAGCCAGAGGAGGACGATGAGGATCCCGAGGAGGATCCAGCTGATTACCCTGCTGATAGGGATGATGATAAAGAAGAGGAGGAGGAGCCTTCCGGAGATGATGCCGATGATGAGTTATGAGGACGGGTGTTGGGAAATATAGATTGAAAAGGACTTAATACTGGTAGTATAACTGTTAAGTCTGGTAGTAATAGATTAGTTCTGTTAGTATTGAGATGATACTAGCAGTACTAGTTAAGTCTGGCCAGTACTAATTTTGTACTGGTGTGGTTGTACTGGTCATAGTTAGTCACTGTTTATAGTTAAGTCTGTTTATGTAACAGAATAGTAATAGTTATCTTAGAGATATCTTAGGAAAGGATATGTATTATCCTTTGACGTTTGTAAAGCCCATTAGGGTTTCCTTGGTGTATAAGAGGAACCCTAAGGCACAATGTTATGTACGAGTAAGTGATTGAAATATCAATAGAAGCATAGAGCTTAATAGCAATTTAGTATTATCGTTTCTTCTTTATTCTTGTGTTAAGATTCCGCATTAACACTTGATAATTCATAGTCAGTGTCTCTCATATAGTTGATTTGGATTTATCCAAGTTATCTATCGTCTTACAAAGGCTAGTCAGATCCTAAACCAAGGACCTACAAGTGGTATCAGAGCCTTTAGAGGGACTCTGAGAAAGAAGAATCAATAGAACCACAAACAACAAACACTCTCCTACAATTCTATACAAAATGTCTCAACCTGCTAATGATGATTTCTCACAACATCTCAGTGATGGTGAAGAATCAAACCATGAAGATGCATCAGACACTGGTACTGCACCTAAACAACAACAACAAGTGATTCCTCAAACTACTGCTATCTCAAATATCATAAACTCCAGATTTCTGATGAAGGTGGAGTTTGATATAGGGCATGGTGATGGAGCATTACCTTGGAGTACAATTGACAAGAAGTATGAAAGGTAAATCAGTATGGTAAACTCCAAGAAGAGATTTCAACTGAAAGGATGGTGTTGTTCGAGTACTTTCACCAGTTACTGCTGCAGAGATTCAAGCTGTTGAAAAAGGAAAAAAAAAAATAGGAAGGGGGGGGCTAATAAGGAATATTTTCTGATGGCCATTCCTAAAGAACATTGAAGAAGGATTTCATGGAATGTGATGATGCAAAAAGAGATCTGGGATGCTTCAGAACTAGGTTTGGTGTAATGAAATTTAAAGATAATGTTGATGGCTGTTTTTAATAACAACCAGTTTGAAGCATTTAAATATTCCAATTCTGAAAAGACTAGAAAAGGGATTGATAAGGTTTCAACAGTTACTTTCGCCAATTGGAGCTACATGGTGCTGAAGTATCAACAGTAGATGACAAATCATAAGTTTCTTAGATCTTGCCTTCAGCTTGGTCCAATTGGCAATGACAATGAGAACTTATCCAGAGTTTGACAATTTATTCATATTGATGATTTGTACAATAACCTTTGAGTGTTTGAGCAAGAAATTCAAGGTGCTCCAAAAACATCTTCAAGTGCTCAAAATGTTGCTTTTGTTTCACCAAAAGCAATGATAGCTCTATTATAGGTTAAGTCTGGTTTTTCTGGTGCATACAGTTCTTGTTACTCCTTTCTACATTCTTCAACCAAATTTTCCGTGAAAAGTAGTTCTTGATGGTTTTGCCTGATGAAGTCATCTATTCCTTTTTGCAAGCAAAAAGGGATTTGGACTTTCTTCATGAAGATTTGGAACAGATGATGATGTAAGATATTGAAGAGATGGACATCATTGGCCAAATAGCAATCGATTGCTATGTTCACGAATGAAGAGTTTCTATAAGAAGACAGGATGAGAGTCTCGACGTGGATGGAAAAACGCCTGTTGGCTTTGACAAAAGGAAGCTGAGTGCTTCAATTGTCACAAATTGTCACATTTGCTAGGATGTACTGCAAAGGGGTTACATGATGGAAAAGAGAAGAGAGATTCTCTTTATCATCTATCAAGAAGATGGGAACGCAAGAGAAGATCAGATGGGTTTAATGACAATGATGTTGGGATTGTTTAATTGGGGAGAACATCACTGAAGCCTGATGAAAAAATCATGCACTTATCGGCTATCAGCCAATAGACAGTGAGGTATCTTTGTCGTTCTAAAACTCTTGCATTGTTTCTATATATAAGCTTAAATTATGTGTGATGAACAAATGAATCAGTTAGATGATCAAGAAGCACAAATACTTCGCCTATAGTAAAGCTGTTAAGAACTAGAAGCTCACTTGTTTATTTTCAAAAACAACAACTTTCTATAATGAAAAAGCTTGCTATTTTCTAGCTAATGAAATACATGAAAAAGTTGAAAAGTTAAAAGATATAAAAGAATAGGATGAAAGCTGTAAAAGAAAAGGAACAATTACAGAAAACAGTAGGACTCATGGTATGATTCTTCCATGAATCTTTTGGTGATTATTTATTCTGGCATAGTGCTCAAATGATAATTGCTTCGGTTTTGAATTACCAATCTAATGCTGAGGTTCTAAGTTATGAGAAGAAATGAATTCTTCTGTCGCTTATGTGTATCAATAGATTGTTTCAATAGGAAAACCATCATACTACAGTAGTTTACATAAGACCATTGTTTCTTAAAGGTGTCCCTACCTCCTTTATGTGGAGATTATACTCCTACACTCACAAGAGGAATTTGATGATTCTTTGTATGTTTATGGTAAAAAGGGTCCTCAAAAACCTGAAATTAGTGTGTCAAGATGACAATTCTTCTCTGCATTTCTACTGTCATCATTTAACAGTGAGGATCTTGTGAATATACCTCTGAGCACTCTTTTGAGACTGAATCAGAAAAGCTTTAGTGAACCAATTGAGATGTCTAAGTCAAGGTTGGAAGTAACTAATGAGAAAGATGTGTCTGCTCCAAAATCAAAAGAAGTTGAACCTAGTTGTGTCACACACATAAAAACTCCTAGGTCAACAACTCAAAGTTAAAGAACCACTTAAAGTTAATAGGAAGAATTGAATGATATGATGGAAAAGTGAATAGGGGAAGGTTTCTCTTTTACAAGAAGAATTTGTTTTGTTTGTGGTAGTCTCAATCATTTGATTAAAGATTGTGACTATTATGAAAAGAAAATGGCAAGGGAAGCTGAGGTTAAGAGGGTTGTTAATACTGTAATAGGGTAACAAAAGAGATGAAAGAGGTGTGGTTGTGAGGAATAAAGCAAGATTGGTGGCCCAAGGGTACACACAGGAAGAAGGTATTGACTATGATGAGGTTTTTGCTCCTGTGGCAAGAATAGAAGCTATCAGGTTGTTTTTGGCCTTTGCCTCATTTATGGGGTTCATAGTATACCAAATGGATGTTAAAAGTGCTTTTCTGTATGGCACTATAGATGAAGAGGTTTATGTATCACAACCTCCTGGTTTTGTTGATCCTGATCATCCAAATAAGGTTTATAAGGTGGTCAAAGCTTTGTATGGACTGCACCAAGCCCCTAGAGCTTGGTATGCTACTTTATCAACATTCCTAGAGAAGCATGGATACAAGAGGGGCACAATTGACAAGACTTTATTCATTCGAAGGAACAAAAAGGATATCATGTTGGTCCAAGTGTATGTGGATGATATCATTTTTGGTTCTACCAACAAGTCTTGGTGTGATGAGTTTGAAGCCTTGATGCAAAGCAGATTTCAAATGAGTTCCATGGGTGAACTCACATTTTTCTTAGGTCTACAAGTCAAGCAGAACAAGGGAGGAATCTTCATCTCTCAGGACAAGTATGTAGCTGAAATACTCAAGAAATTTGATCTTGTGAATGTGAAAGCTGCAATAACACCAATGGAGACAAAGATGCCTTTGACAAAGGATGAGGAAGCTTTTGATGTAGATGTACACTTGTACAGATCTATGATAGGTTCCCTCATGTACTTAACTGCTTCTAGACCTGATATTATGTATGCAGTATGTGTTTGTTCACGTTTTCAGGTAACTCCAAAGACTTCTCATCTCAATGCTGTCAAGAGGATCTTCAAGTATCTCAAGGGCAAACCAAACTTGGGCTTATGGTATCCTAGGGAATCACCCTTTGACTTGGAAGCATTCTCTGATAGTGACTATGGAGGGTCCAACCTTGACAGGAAATCCACAACTGGTGGTTGTCAATTTCTTGGACAAAGACTTATCTCATGGCAATGCAAGAAACAGACAATTGTGGCCACTTCAACAACTGAAGCTGAATATGTAGCTGCTGCAAATTGCTGTGGACAAGTATTGTGGGTTCAAAATCAATTGCTGGACTATGGTTTCAATTTCATGAATACCAAAATCCACATTGATAATGAAAGCACAATCTGCATTGTGAAGAACCCAGTATATCATTCTAAGACAAAGCACATCGAGATTCGTCACCACTTCATAAGAGATTGTTATGAGAAGAAGCTCATAAGTGTGGAGAAAATTCACACAGACTTAAATGTAGCTGACTTGTTGACCAAACCTTTTGATGGACCACGGTTTAATTACTTGGTGGTTAGCATTGGTATGATTAACAAATAGCTATGTTTAAGGGGAGGTTTAGTTGTATAGTTTGTTTAATTCTGGTAGCTAAGTAGTCTTAATACTGGTAGTTAAGTTTATTTTAATTCTGGTAGCTAAATAGTCTTAATACTGGTAGTTAAGTTTATTTTAATTTTGGTAGCTAAATAGTTTTAATACTGTTAGTTAGTTCATCTTAATTCTGGTAGTTAATTCTGGTAGTTAATACTGATAGTTAAGTAGAGTTAATTCGGGTAGTTAGTTTTTATTAATTCTGTCTATACAATTTCTTGCAGTATATTTTTCTTCGTTTTAGACTAATCTTGCAGGCATAGCATGGATGAAAGGGAGGAGTGCCAAGGTTTTTAACTGGTGTACATTTTTCATACATATTTAATTCTGGTTGAAAAAGAGTTAATTCGGGTTGACTCTTAATTAATTCTGTTTGACCAAAATTAAGTCTGGTAGTGAAATTGTTAGTACTGGTAGGTTATTGTTAATGCTGGTTGCGGGAAAATTGACTTTTTCTGACTTATCACTGTTTAAATGTTACCGTTAGAGATTTTTACGGCGCAATAGTCGTACAACTAAGAAGCTATATATAGATAAAGTTTTATTTCTCTTTCATACTTTTCTTTTTATTGCTATCTCCTCTTTTTGCAAAGTAAAAATTTCCTTTATTACGAAAATAGTCAAGAGTTCTGTTACCAGCATCTATAATTTCAATCACCTCTAACCCAAATACATTGATACGATTGTCCAATGGCTCAATTAAAGTATTGCGACAAACACAATCAAGTGGGGTTTTTGCGCAAGCCTGACGAGAGTGCAGGGTTTGCTGAGATAGTAGACTTTCTTAGAGGTTCTATCCTCAGGTATGCCTTAACCACTAATCCAACTATCTATGATTCCCTTGTGACACAGTTTTGGCAGAGTGCTACTACCAATACTAACGTTGATGGGTCTCTAGAAATTAATGCAACCATTGATACCATAAGGTATACTATTTCTGAGGCGTCAATTAGGGATTCACTTCAATTAGAGGACGCCACAGGAATTACAATGTTGCCAAATGTGGAACTTTTTGAGGGAATGGGGCAAATAGGGTATCCGACTGATGGAACCTTTACTTTTTGGAAAAGTTTTTTCACACCCCAATGGAGATACTTAGTCCATCATCTTTTACACTGCATAAGCCCTAAAAGTGGTGGATGGGATCAATTTGGTAGCAATATTGCTACTGCTTTGGTCTGTCTATCCACTGGTAGAGTTTATAACTTTTCAAAACTTATTTTTGATGGTATGGTGGCAAATTTGAAAAGCAAGACAAAGTTTTTGATGTATCCACGATTTCTGCAAATGATCTTAAATATTCAAACGGAAGACAAACACCTTTATTTAGCTGTTAGCCTGACCAAAAAGATATTTGGGAACATGAAAAGGGGTTTTCGAGGGGCACCAAGACCTTTATTGCCTTCTATGTTACTTGTGGCTACTAACCCAAATGCAGGACAAGCTCATGATGCTGTAGCTCCATCCCAACCATCATCATCAACACCCCCAGTACCCTCCACATCTACACCTATCCCTGTTACTACACCACCACCTATTCATACATCTACACCTACACCACCACCTATCCTTTCACCTACACCACCACCTATCCCTTCACCTACACCACCACCTATCCCTTCACCTACACAAATACCTGACACTGAACCTACACCCTTTGAGCATACTTATGAGGAATCATCTCCTGTCCACCATCACTTCTCACCCCCACAAGAACAGGCTCCAAGTCAAATGCCTATGGATGATTTACTTCATGAAGTTCCTAAGTTGATATCCAGAATTGACAGCTTGGAGATGGATCTCAAACAAACCAAGCTGACCATGGGAAATGCCATAGTGAAGTTAGTCAAGAAGGTGAAGAAGATGGAAGGGTTTTTGAAAAGGAGGAATTTGGTTTTGACAGATTCAGAGGAAGAAGAACCTGAGGTTCAGGGGAGGAAAAGTCAAGATGATCCTCTAGCTTCTTCAGTACAAGGATTGGTTACTCCTCCTACAACAAAGGTACATGCTTCAGGGGAGGAACAAGTGGAAGATATAAGTCCAAACACTCTTGAAGCAGCCAAAACTCTCTCCAAGGTTGCATCTTTAAAGACAAGGTCTATTGACAAGGGAAGGAGATACAAGAGAAGAAAAGAGACTAAGGGAAAGAAAGTAGTCTCTAGCTTGGATTTTCAAGAAGAAGTTGATGCTGGGGCTGAACAAGTTAATACTGCTAGTGTTAATACTGCTAGTGGAGTTAATACTGGCAGTATTAAACTTAGTGCTGGTGATGAACAACTTAGTACTGTTGATGCTAAGAAGTCTACTTCTGATCAAGATAAATGACAAAGAGAAGGAAAAGATCCCATGATCAGTGAAGAAACTCCAAAGAAGTCAAAAGAACAAGTTTTACAAGAGGAAGCTAGCCTTGCTGAAGCAATTAGGTTGGATACTGAGTAAAGAGAAGAGGTGGCTAAACAAGTACATTTGGATTCTCTTCTAGCACAAAGGATTGCAGAAGAAGAAGAATTGAATGAGCAACAGAAGAAAAGAAAAGCTCAAGTTCAGTTTGAAGCTCAGCACTTTACAAATGAAGACTGGGATTTAATTAGAGCAAAACTTGAAGATAATGCTGAGTTGTCGAAAAGTATGTTAGGAAGTGAAGCACAAGGAGAGGATTTTGCAAAGAAAATGGTTGATCTTGTCAATCAAAGGAAGAAATACTTTGCAGAACAAAGAGCTAAAGCTAAAAGAAACAAGCCTATAACCCAAACACAGCTGAAGACCTATATGATGAACTATTTGAAGAATCAAGGGACATGGAAGTTATCTCAGCTGAAAAGTTTGAGTTTTGAAGAATCAAGAAGGAGTTTGACAAGCTTGTGAAACATGTTGAGTCCTTTGCTCCAATAAGTTTTGAAGCCACTAAAGCCAGTTTGAAAAGATTTGGTGAAGAGCTTCAAACAAAGACTCCAAAAAGACTGAAAGAAGATAAAGATGATGAAGCAAAGGATGATGAATCAACAAAGAAGTCTGGAAAGAGGAGAAAGCAGATGGCAAGGAAAGGAATGCATACAAGTGTTGATAAGAATGATTCTGAAGATTCAGATGAGGTTGGTGAGCAAGAAGAGTCTACCACAGGTACTGAAACTCCAATTAATCCTGTTCCTGTAGCTATGAAAACACCTAGTGTAGCTACCTATAAGATTATTAAGCAAGGAGAAAAAGGAGTGTACCAAATAGTTAGGGAAGATGGTACTGACATAGTATATATTAATTTTGGTGCTATGTTGAAATCTATATCTAGAGATGATCTTACTGAGTTGTATAGGATTGTAATGAATAGATATGGGATGGATGGGCCAGAGGATAAGTTAGAGAAGGGATTTTGGAAATGTTTAAGAATTATGTTTGAAGAACCTCTTAGCACAGATTCTATATGGAGTGAATTAGGACAGCAAAAGATTATAAGTTGGAGATATTATGATACCTGTAGGGTACATTGCTTGAACTTAGAATCCATGGATGTTTATATGTTGTCTGAGAGAAAATATCCTTTATCTGCTGAGGTATGTCAAACTATGTTAAAAATGAAGCTTTTGGATGGAAAGATGAATGAGGATTGCTATAGATTGTTGAAAATGATGGAAAAACAAGCTGGCATTAGAAAGTAGTGAAGTTTGTAAGGTTGAAAGCCTAGGATAGAAGATGAGAAGGATAACACTTGGTGGAGGTGCTATGCACTAACACAACAAATGGTTATCAGTTCACCATGTCTAACCAACATAAGGACTGGCTAGTCCAAGAGCAAACGGCTCTTGGTAAAGACTTCTCAAATCCGTTCTATGGTTGACAACTTGCAAATAAGTTGTATGGTCTTCAACTTCACCGAATATCTATCTAAGCGAGAGTTTTGTCGGCATAGCCCAACAAGTTTATTGGCTTGATTGTAAAGGCAGTTGCGAAAAACCATAACTAGCCATTATGATTATGGCTTATGGTAAAGACATGCAAATCCATATTAGATGGTTGACAATTTACCAAAAATTGTATGGTATTCAATGCACCATAGTATTTATACTGAAGCATGGCTACTCCAGAGCAAACGGCTACAACTTGTCAAGAGTTATCAAATCAGTTTAGTAGGCTGATTATTGTGCTTAAAATCATATGGTAATCAATGTACCTTGGTCTTACAAACCTAAACATGTGGCTATGCCATAGCATAACGGGCTTCATGGAAAATATCACAACAAATCCGTTTATTCTGGTAGTTTGCTCAAAAAAACTATATTTTGTTTGGCAGCAAGATTGGAGTGCTAATGAAAGACTATTGCTGATCAATATATGAAGACATAATACATATTTATTTTGACGACAAAGTTCAAGACAATCCTCGAAAAGCTCAAAGTGAAATCCAAAGTACATAAGAAACTTGTAATGTCAGAGAGAAATGAAAGAATCAAGTTAAGGGACGGATTAGTTTATGAAAATATTGTAAACATACTTTAACTAACTGTTAGTAATTAAAGTTAATGTCTGTTAGTTAAAGTTTAGTACTGATAGCTGATCGTTTAGTACTGTCTTAGTAAATGAATTAATTCTGGTAAGCAAGTATAAGTGCATGCCAAAACATTAACATAAAGCCCTTCAGTATAAAAGTTAATACTGCTTTGTCCGGACATTAAGTCTTTGATATTATGTAATTAGTTAATTCAATTATGCGTTGATTTAGAAGAGATAAGCATAAATATCTCTTAACCCAAGCGTTTAGGGTCCCTTAAGCCTATAAAATGAACATAGACATAGTAATAATAAAAACACGAATGATGATTGATTGAGTAATCCACAATTTCCAAATAGCACAAAATTACTAACTACAATTTTAGTATCTGTTCTTGTGTGAGATCTTGGTATACGATATATGGATATTCCTAGCGCAATGTATATAATTCACCAGTCAATAGTCGTTCTATATAGGATCTTTGGATTTATTTAAAGGACTATCATCGTTCAAGGCTCATTCAGATCCTGTTTATTAGGACCAACACTTCACATCAATCTGGTACACAATAAACCCCATAAATGATGCATAGGCCAAAAATAACATGATTGCTTCTATCCTTGCAACATGAGCAAAAACCTCATGACTATAGATCAATGCCTTCATCTTCTTGGTTGAAACCTTGTGCAACCATCTTGCCATTGTTTCTAACTACTACCGCCTCATTACTCTTTCTTGTTTTCTAATAGACCCATTTCTGTTCCGATGGTAATGCTTTTGCCTTTGTGTAAAAGTTCAACTCAATCTCACAAACCTTCTGGAATCTAAAACTGTAGCAACTCATCTTGCATTAGCCTTTATCTAGCTTGGATCTTTCATAGCTTGTGCAACCTTCTTGGGTTCTAATGTGAGAGAAAAAAGGCAAATAGGCAGTTTTAATATATCTTTGTTGATTTGTTCTCCTCTCTTTTTGATGTTAAACTGACCATAATAGTAAGAAGCAAGTTCTTCTTTCAAAAAATCTGAACTGGTCTCCTCCTTGGTTTGAGTAGCTAAATTTTATGTCTTCCATGATCTGTCTTAAGGATGATTAAGGACATCCTTGTGGAATTCTGGTTGTGGGGGAATATGACTTGACATTCATGATGGTTTCCAAGTTGTTAAGTGTCAGCTTCTACACCACTTCTTCATCATCATATGCACCACTAAAGATACCATGATTTAAGAAGAGTCAGCAGTATCCGTCCAAATCAGGCATATGAAGCGAGCATAGGAAAAGATCATCAGCCATTAAGTAAGATTTTTCCCAGCATACTAACTATTTAGTGTTGTTAGCATAACATGTTCTTCTTGAACAAGCTAAACATTATCCAATATGGTACCTCTTGAAATCTTTACATATTCTGTCATCTTCATTATATTTGAACACTCCTCCTTCCTTCATGACCATTTCTTTTATCCCTTCATTTACACTGTTCTTCATTAGTCCTTTTTACCAGCATCATCAACAACTGCATCCTTGCGAGGCTGCTGTGGACTATCATAAAGTATGGTAGCAGAATATAAATGTTGAGTAGGAATTATGACTCTTGCATCAACATTATCCTTGATACCTGCATTCTTATTAGTTTGATTCCCTGCAGTAACTAGCTCATAATTCATAGAGTTTGTTAGTAAATCAATATCAAAGAGCCAATCTGGTCTACTCCCTGCAACATTGGGTTTGTTTTCAAGAAAGGTTATGTGCAGGTTTTACTCTACACCTCGCTAGTTCTAGTGATAAATACCCTAAAAGAGCTTTGCGCTATTTATTGATAATCCAACAAAGAACCCCTTCATCAGCCTTCACCATCAAATTTGCCTAGGGGAATCTAAGGTATATCTCAAAGAATAATCACAGGACACCCAAAAAGGTCTCATAAAACACTTAACAGGTATCATAACCATTGTAATGAGTTCATAAGGTGCTTGTTGTAGAGCTTATATATCACTAAACCCTATTCTAAACATAACACGACAGTACTCAAACTGCTTCAGCCTAAAATGTAATACAGGTAAATAAATGAAGTCTGCATATAGTTCTAGCTCCTCTATTAGGTATACCTATTCATTCTTTCAGCAACTCCATACTTAGGTTCAGTGAGATTCAATTAGCAACACTAAACTCCTCTTAATCCCCTTTCATCCCACATAACTGATTCATGTTATCACTATTTTTTAACCTTCACAGTTTCCTTGTCACATCTAATGATTTTAAACCTTATGCATTTATTTGGTTTTCTTATGCCAATAAATAAAAGTTTTAGACAGCAGATCCCACATATCTCATCCCTTAGTTGTGGCCAAAAAGAAAACCCAACTAGCACACACTACTATAGTCCATGTTCAAGTCGTGTGACAGCCAGACACATACACACGCGACAGTATCACATCACCCAATAGTCAGTGATTACGAGACGTACGCCTAAACGCACATTATGCAATCATTGATCTTAGCATGCGCCACACACACAAAAGCAACAACACTTCCTCACTGTCATGATCACACGTTCAGAGATTCATGACGAGGTCAGCTGATAGAGCTCACAAGCTTAGGTCTCTCACACAAGAAGCTTTGTGTTGCTTTTCCGCGCTTCAAACAAGCAATACAAGTATGTTCATTTCATCAAAAAAGCTTTGACACAGTTAAACTCTAACAAAGGTTTTAGGCGCTCATTCAACCAGAATCTCCTAGAGAGCGATCAACCATCACAGTACATATTCTCGCAAAGCCGTAGCATACGTAACATCTTCACACACCTACATAACGCTCTCAACGTTCGCCCCTATCCTCACTAACAATCTCCTTACGCACTACAAGCGACATCTACTTGAACTAGCACCTATTTGAGTGGCGACATGGAGATCGAAGCCAGGACTCATCTGTCAGATCCAGAACAAAACATTCTACACATCTACTTCAACAGAGCACACTCAACATGCGTTCTCTGGAGCTCATATATATGTGCAAGATGCATATCTGCGGACCTGTGTGCGACACTGTTTCAACAAACCCGACTCTACAGGCACAACACTATAACACCACTGCAGGACAAGTAGACAGCTCTATTCAGACTATAGTAGTAACACAAGTGAGACAGGTCTCTCAGAACAAATGAGGCTTTTATATCACACATGGTGCATTCACTAAGACTGATCTGAAACCTAGCGACATCTTCTAGGCGTGACTTTCATCAACTAATAGAGCCTCTCGACCTCCAACAGCAACATTTGTGAAGAACTGAAGAAAAAGTTTTAATTAAAGTACCGAGTTTAATCATAGTAGAACATCTTCATAGTCTATTTTCTAAGTTCTAATTTTATTACCTTTCTAAGTAATTTAACCTCCTTAAGGACTTCCTCTGATATATGCAAACGAAACATAAACCAATCAAAACCTCTTGATAAACCTGTAAGAAAAGACTCATGTTTCCATCACATGCCTAGGAATATCCACCCCAATCTATGCCAATTCGGCATTAGTCATTATCGCTAGTCTTCACACACAATATATTCTTTATACGATCATAGGATAACCACTCTATAACACTCGAGCGACCTTTCTTTAACTGTGATAAGACACGAACTAGCAATCTACTGATGCTCATCTACAGTACTATGATGGATGTACACACAAAGTACCATTCTATCTCTATTGAGAGACATCTCTATAGCTAGTTTAGGCTTATCGTAATGGTCGTCACTTTGTCACGAGAGTCGCGACACTAAAGATACACACCTCGTCTGCTATCGTCTCTATCTCACACACAATATGATTATCACAATGGACACTATAGCAGCAACTTTCATTTCAGTGGCTCAATTGGCGAGAGCTACAAGAGGCGACATTAACGACACACACTATTATCTCTAATTAGATATCGAACTCACAATCCATCATACGGCATTAACATTGACAGTAGACGAAGCGAGTGCTTTAATAATATTAGGTCCACACAAACCTATCACAAGTTCTGACAAACGATCTACTCATCATATCACCTTCAACATAAACACTAATGACGGTGTTCTACTGTGATCCACTAACCTACGACGTATTTAGCGAGTTTACATACTAAAACGGGGCTACACAAGCTTTGAGTTCTCTAACAGTCTCGTTTTTCACCCTCAACTTCTACTCAAGAATCATCGTTCAACCCACAACAGGTACTATTCAAACTAATGGTTCACACAAGGTAGTAAGACATTCACTATCTCTCTACACTGAGAAAATCTATTGATTCAGATACTTAACAATCGCAGGTATGTATCATAACATATACACAAAGTCACATTATAGTAGTGGAGTTTCTTTTTGGAATGTAAATGCTTCATTCACTTTGATTAGTGGGAAACATGTATTAACAGGCCTAACAAACTACTAATTTTGATGTTGCTTGGCTATTAGGCTATTTAGTAATTTGCTTAGCTCTTAGAAAGTTTTGCTTAGTCAGGGACACTTAACTGGCTACTTATCCTAATTGTTGTAACTTGCTGTTGTGAGGAACAAAATTCAATTACTAGAATTGTAGGTGAGTCAATTTATTTTTGGGTTGGTTCACCCTCCAGAACATTGTTCCATACTTGTCTAATTTCCCTCTACACCAGTAACCCTTAATAGAATCCCTTATTATTTAATCACAAAATTTTTTTCTACCAAATTTGACTTATTGTCATGAAAATCTACACAGACTTTGATTAAATGTTTTGAAACTCCCAAATACAAAAAAGCTTTCTTTTTAAAACTCAAAACCATTTACATGTATTCTGAGTCATCTTTCACATTCCCAGTTTCTTCCTATTACCCCTAGGAACTTAAATGACTTTTCCGCTGGATACTCTACTTGCTTATGTGTGTTATTCCTTATTAAACGTAGATTTCACAACTCACCAGATTTGACAAAATTGAGACAATATTATTTAAATCGTTGGTATTTTGTCTGAGAGCAAGATTTTAGTCTACAACACACACTATCATTATCACTATCAGTGTCCTAATCTTCAATGATATAGGAGCACTCGGACATAACAGTTTTAGGCTTTCTTCAACAATAACCTTACTAGTCTTGACAGATATAACTAGTTCATTTTCACTCACAGTATTAGTCAGAGAACAAGACATGAATCATCTTAGCCCAGACAAAGGATAAGTCAGAGTTTTGAGGGCATGTAGTTTTTCTCAGTGTAGGGATGATGGGAACGACAGCATGAAACACCTTCACCTGTTATGCAAATCTAACATTTACAGGACAATTATCTACATCACTTTCTCTATTGTTAAGCGCACACTATAGAACCGACGTTTCACTTCTCATTCATTTGACTATTCCTAACCAAAGACTACGAAGCTTTGGATCGTTTAACACTTATTTGTACAATATTCATTATTTAGTTTACGCGATCATGATGATTCTACCTCAAACAATTTTACTAGTTTAAGTTTAAATCATCTTTCTCTTGATAAAGGCTTCTTACTAACGATTATTAAGAGTCTTTGATATAGATATCTTTCACTTGGACATCATACTTTAAAATGCAATACTTTCTTCATAAATAGCTTCATTCTTTTCATGAACAACTATCCTAGCTTCTAATGATTCTAATCCCATTTGATAACCTATAATTTCTAGATTAGATTTATTAAGAGCTTCACGTTGTTGATCATATTGTTTTTGAAGAGTTTCATATGATTTTAAGCAATCTTTAGAGCAAAGTTAAGTACCGTAGAGTCTGAACTTGATGAACTTGAATGAGGCCTTGGATGATAGGCCATTAGAGCCAAAGTTTGTGATGGCCTTCTTCAGCTGAAAGCTCCAATCATAACCACCTATCGCGCGCGACTGAAATAACCAAGGCATTTGTAGGTGAGAGTCATTCACACTGGTATAAAGACCCTTCTTTTGGAAGCCCTCCATTTCTATACCCCCTGATTCCTTTTGTAGCCGTTACTCTCTACAGCAAAGTGACCTCCTCACTGTAGGCGCATTGTGTATCATTCACCTTTGGTCTTATCCAAAGCCAACAGTTTCTTTGCCCATTGACATTCAGATACCTTTTGTCTTATTTACACAAAGAATCTTTTCAACGCCTCAGTGGTAAGCATTGGCCGCACCTGCCATTATGAGATCCATCTCTTCAAGATCATCATTATCATCTGCTCTAGATCTTATACCTTGTCTAGATTGGTGGACTAATAGATTGATTAGTAAAGAAAGGAAAACACGACATCATCATCATATGTTTGAGGAAGAATCTTGTCCTTGTGAAAAACTAGAAGCGTTAGAAACTTCATGAGGCAGTTAATAACTGCATCATTAGTACTGCTAGTGTTTTCCTGAAGATCACAAAAAAGCGAACACACATTTATTGCGAGAGTTTGAGCTTCGATTGGCCTTTAAATCTGCATAGATTCAATCACCACTTTGCAGATTTTTACATACAAATCAGATCACATGCTAAACAACATGTGTCTAGCATCAGACACACTTTTGTTTTCTCATGAATAAAGCAATATTGTTTCCAGTAAGCGATGGTAGATAACTTCTCAGCAACTTCAGAATTGCATCTCTTACGAAGAATAACTAGCACCATTAATATTCCAATTGGCTGATGATATTACTGAAGAGCCTCATCGCGATAGGTTTTTATCCAGTACCTTCAGTATTCTGTATATGCAGCAAAAATCTCAATTGCAGCTTCAAGAATATATGGTTTATCCTGCATTTTTCTTTTATTTCTCTGGAGAGTGACCAATCCAAACCACATGCCTTGAATGACTTCCCAAAGGTATTTGCAAGATCCTTGATTCCAAGAAACAATCAATAGGTGCTACAGTAAGGAATGAGCCAAGCAACTAAGAGTGCTTTTTGCTTTTCAATTCATTCTTTCTTGCTACTTTGCTCAGTCATTTTAGGAGGAATTAGGACCTTCAGTAACCACGAGCACTAGCTTGATGCAGAATAGCCAGGTGAATCACCAACACATTCATAAATACACACCTTCCCAAACATCATAATCATGTGAGTAAGCACTATTGCTCACCATTCCATGCTCTAGAGACTCATAGTTCTCACTGTTTTTGAGTACTAGAAGTTTGTCACAAGTGTAGAGCACTGTTTGGGGTAAGTTTCTGATAGTGACTAACCACCATCCTTTTCTTTGACTAAAAAGGAGAAAAAAAAAGGAAAAGAGAAAAAATAAAAAGAAAAAGAAAAAAATGAAAAATCTGTGTGTAATATAGTGACTTTCTTCTTATTTAAAGTTTCTCAACAAGATTTGATACCACCTGTTACGAATCCTTTTTTGAATAGATTCTTACTTACTTGTTAAAGCTACAAGTATGTGATGGATATATTCCAAAACAGGAACCATATGAAGAAACGAGATCAGATTGACGAATTAACACAAGACTATGTGGAAAACTAGGATTGACAATACTAGAAGAACAATAAAACAGTAAACAAAACTTTTACTAGACAAACTTTCAAGCCTCAATATGAAACGATCACATCTCAGAAATAGCGATGGGGTTAAGCAAAAATAATCTATGAAGCTAAAGAATTATCAAAAGATGTACTCCAAACACATGCCTTAGGACCTCCTCTTATAACACCAAGGAGTCCTACAAGGCTTACAAGTACTTTCCTAACATATCATGATCTTCATCTCTATAAACAAAACGTAATCTCCTAAACAAAGAGAAAATTATACATATCATCTTTACAAATAACTAATACTTATCTTCGTAAGTACATTCTTGTTTCATCCAATCAATCTTTGATCACATCTCTGCCCATAATCCTTAGCCAGCAATATTAATCACGTCAGGACATGATGTTAACTGAGCACAACGTTAACAAGCAGATATTAATCCACCTAGAAGTTTACTCTAGCAGTATTAACATACGACGAACAGTACTGCAAGATACTATTGTAACTAGCAGTAAGTACGAGCGTCACTTAGTTATTTCATTCTTTATTCTTGAGCAGTCTTAACATCTATTAGCATATAAACTTTTATGGACTAACAGTACTAATGAAATACTAACAGATAGCTAACTTAGTAGTAGTAACTTTTACACTCCAGAGCCAAACACGCGAGTAACATAAAAATTTTTCATTGTACATTACCAGTGCGACTAAGAATTATGCTTGACACACTAATATATAAAGTACCTAGTCAAATAGTAACTCTACAGAACATCATCTTGAAGCGTCTTTTAAATCACAACACGAATTGATAATCCAAAGACAAATCTAGACAATCTGCAATAAATAAAACACCAAAGACATTCAACAAACTTTGGGTACCCATTTGAAAATGGGTCCAATGAGTTGCATGGTGTCCTTATACAAATTTTACTACTTTGACGCTTGACGAATTGGGAATCCATTATAGCACGTTCAGCTTGACAACAAGTTTGCATTTTAGGAAAGACCACCTAAACACAGTGCTAGTAAAGATTTAATCTGAATTACTCCCTAGAATGACACATTCAAAGAATCACGAGGCCTTTTTCCTAAAAAAAGCATAGTTGCCAACTAGATTTTCTAATCACTTACACATACTCAAAAACAAACAAATCATTCACATCACAAGAAGCATACAATCTAGAATTACAATAAACACGATTGCATGAGCATCATTACAAGCAGTAAGCACTTCTATGTCTAACAGTGATGAGAATTATTACATGACAATAAGTCTTTGCGAGAATATCGCTTAACATCTTTGTTTAATTTTGAATGACTAACAGAAGACAAATCAACATTAGAAGTATTATACGACCCTTTCTTCTTCCAAATAACATCGCTATGCTTAGGTCTTCTAACACTACTTAAAGTGTGTAAATCTAAAAAATGAACAAAATCTCTATTAGCACGCCATACATGGATTATTCACTTGTTTGGATACCATTTGTATGTTCTTGATAGATTCGAGGATAAATGAAAAGAAGAAAGTATGAGAAGATGTTAAAATAGGAAGATAAAGGAAGGAAGAGGAGAGAAAAGAAAAAATGAGGAGAAGATATAGAAAGTAAGAAAAATAGAAGAAAAATAATAGTGAAATCCTAGGTAATGAAAGTAAATAAAGCTAAACCGTCCCCCTACGACTTTCTTCTCCCCTGCCGCGCACTGCGACATTCTTATGACTCCGCAAAATCAGTGATCAAATCCCCCACGACCCTTCTCACACGTGATGAAAATGTCTCTTTAACATTCTCCTGACCCAATGTACCAAGCAATAACAAATCATTGACTAGTCACTGATCAACTTCGTAAATACGATTAGCGGACACGGTTTGAATACTTCTTGCGCCATCATTCATTAGATCAACAAGGTAACACCAACCGAAAACAGACCGACAGTGAAAAGGCGAGACAGAATCGAACAAATTAGGTGGTAAATACTTGATCCGTGGCATCAAATCCGACAACGGTTAATTCCGTACACTAATAAAATCACTTTGTTTAGGCAAAAATGATCATTAAAATTCAATCGTGATACAAAAGTGATTCTTATTGGCATTACAATGTTATGGATTTAGAAAACACTAGAAACTTCATCATCGTTTTTCTTTGAATCTTGAGTACTTCTTCAACTTCTTGAAAAAGTAGAGTATTTGGTTTATTGAATGTAAGTAAGTTGCCAAGAGACAAATTATCTTTTTCCTTATCGCAATTCGAGTCATCATTTTCCACACAAATCGGACCAACGAGAAAAACATCGGCGTTTTCCATGAACAAACCTTCTCTCCGGTGAGAGAGGAAGTAGGATTGCTACTTGAAACTGCACAAGGGTGGGAGGGATGGAAAGAATCATTCCCTGGTGGAATCGAATCTTTATCAGATAAGCTTCAAATTCACTATCCTTCCGGGTGAAGTAAGTGTAAAGGCAAGAATAAAGACTAACTCTATCTGGCATTCCTTATCGTTCTCTTCAACAAGAGAGGATACAACGTTGCTAAGATTTGAAATATGTCATTTAATTCTGAAAAGACAAGATTTGAGTAAACATGAAAGTTTTACTCTTCATGAAATTCATCTTAAGATCTAAACATCATTACCCGGTGGTAACAATTGAATCTAATAAGTGCAAGTTCATCGGTGAACTTTATACAAGCGTACGTTTACACTAAACAGTCTTCACCGAGAATAAACTAGGAAAAGTAGCATCGGAAGAAATAGTGGTACTGCCACTAGAAACGATCGTCTTTCAAAAAGCGTACGATCGATAGAAATGAGTAAACACAATTTCTTAATCTTATTTTTTTCTCAGATTTATCGGCATAAGTAAACAAGTTCTTCCTTTCCTATTCTAAGTTAATTTTCATCGTACAAATCAATGAGAAGCATTCTGTAGTGCGAAGGAAAGGTTCTCCAAAATAATAGGCACTCTTGGTCCCGGCTGCGAGCGAATTAACCAATACAAAATCGGCAAGAAAGGGTGAAACCCAAGCGACTCAAACTACAACATCCTCGGCTAATGCCCATCGTTGAGTAAAGGAACGATTGGCAAGCTCGAGGTGTCATAAGAGTGGAGTCAATGCTTCAAGCCCCAAGTTCTTGAGATGGAATGAGGTAAAAGTTCATGCAAGCCTCCTGAATCAGGTCAAAGCACATTTTCTAATTGATTTCTTTGTAAAGCACATGGGATAAGAAATTTTCCGAGGGAGAAAATAGAATAAAAAGGAAATTGAAAGGAGGTGATAATTAAAAAGAGAAAAAGGAAGTAATGGAAAGAAAGGGAGAAAGATGAAAAATATAAATTGTAAAAACAACATCATTCGACTTCCCTTACACTCTCCAATGCGCATGCACCCTTCCCTGCCCCCAGCCGGTCTCTTCCCCCCTCTTCACTCCCCAGTAGACCCTTTCTCCTCATCCATCATAAAATTTGTCGTACCCCACCATCCTCCCAACTTATCCCTCTCCCAACTCTATCCATCTAATTCCCTCGTCTGCTCGCTCTCGTCCCCCCTTAGCATCCTCCGCCCCTCACTTCCGCTCTTCCACCACCCTTCAAGCAATCCTTCACCTTTACCCCCCCCAGTCCCAAATTCCCGTAACTTCGAGCTACCTCTGTGTAGACTTGGATCATAAATGAAAGCGTAACAATCACATTCACGGTCATAATGGCGATCTCCACAGATTCCTCTTTGTCCTTTAGGCAACAGCTTAAACCATATGTTGAATAGAGAATTGCATTATCGCGATGAAAGCATATCTTTCAATAACAATACACTAAACTGAGTTGCTTGAATATTTTCAAAGCACCTGGCTAAGTTGAGCACTCGGTTTTATTGCTATCTCTCTCACTTACATCCTCTCATGTTATAGTGAAAAGTTTAGATGGAAACGAAATTAGATTTGGAGATTAGGAACAAGATTAACGGTTTTTCTTATGCTTTGTTAGAGATTTTAGAATTTCAATGAAAATGGAATCTACTACCCCCGGGAGGTGGGGACATGTGCGAATCCTTTCCAAATTTGAATTTTGCACTTTTCCGTTGACCGTCTCCGGGTTTTTGATTTTAGGTTTCGGAACAAGCAGGAGTCCGAAGGTTCCTCCCAAAGTCCAACCGCTTCCCCGCCATTGTGGTAATTAAGCAAAAAAATTTGCTGACGAGGTTAAGTCACGGTTTGACTTGGAAGTAGTTGCCATAATTCAGGTAGAGGCTTAAAAAAAATTTTTTTGAAATTATCACAAAGACTTGTCAACAAGACACGTAACATTAATCACATTTGATATTCAAATTTTGACCCTTATTTTGGACTCATTACTTCAACACCGCATCGTTAAGATCTTGACGTAATATACAAAAATATGTTTATCGTCGAAACACCTTGAATTTAGGACGTATGAGCATGCACAAATCTGGTGTTGGTATGGTGGGGCATGATAAACTTGATTTTTAGGTTGTTTTGACGGTTTTTTGGCGGGGTATTATTAAAAAAAAATATTAATTTTTGTGGGGGGTTTTTCCACGGTATTTGATAGTAATTGAAAATTGTTTCATGGGTAAACGTTTTGGTTGATTTTTAGACATTTGGTTGGTTGAAACCCGGTGGTTTTCATTTGACATTTCCAAATTAATTATAAGACAAGGTTGGTTTTTTTTGAGAAAATTGCCGAATAGGCTGCGGTTCTGTTGAAATTGTTGGATGTTGGTCAGAAAAACGGGTAAATCGTTTCCACCTCGAGTTCTAAACGGACAATGTTAAAAATGGTGATTCGAATCCCATGTAACATATACATCCTCAACCGCTTTGACGGGTGCGGGAGTGGACACTAAGCTTTCATTCAACTCAACATTTGTTTCATCTTTACTATTCAACTTATCCCTCTAGAGAAGTGGCTATTTGTTGCAATACGAAAGAATATTAGAAGTAGATGAAGAATTAGAAAGAGTGACAGCATGACCGTACTCCACTCTTGAATCACTACACGAGTACTCTTAGAGAACAGAACTTTTGATGTGCCCTTTTCAATAATCGGAAGGTGAAATATAAAAGATGGAGAGATAGTAAAAGAAATTAAAGATAGGTGAAATTTAAATGAGAAAAAGATAGTAGAATAATGAGTTTAATTAGACAACCCTACCTACGAATAGGCCCCTTGTCCCCCCCTCTAAGAAATTGCCACCACGCGTCGGAATTTGATATAGAGGTTCGCATTAGAGGAAAAAGAAGGGGGGGTAATTGAGAAGAAATAAATATAATATAATTTAATCTAAAGGAAGTATTCAATATATGTAATGATTTAGTTAGAGATTAAGGGAAATCTAAGGAATCTTGATCATTTAGTAATTCCAAAGAGCACACGTAAAAAGTAATCGAAGTATGGTAGTCGTAGTTCAGAGATAGCCATGGGTGAGAGGGGAAAACATTGCGACGAAGGAGTCCTATAAAACGTTCCCCATGCTTTCATTGAAGGTTTCGTTTTGGTTTCTTGTGAAAAAAAAAATAATTTGATGATTTTGTTCCCGCAAGGATAAGTTGTTTTTAGATGGTGGGAAGAAATTGGTTTTATGATTTATGAAAACAGGTCCGTCCCCATGTGAGAATTGATCTATGGAGTTCCTTGTCTAATCCAATCTCGGGCTTCACCGTGCTAGAGAAAAGGGAAAAGCAAAAGTTTATCGATGTTTCGAACACCGGGATGTCCTAAATAGTTGAAAGTGTGAACCTTAGTAGCAATAATCAGAGAAAAAAGCGAAGGGTGATTGTGAAGGATCTTTTCTACCCGTAAACTTATTACCTTTGCACAAGAATGATCAAAGGTTAGAGTTTAATGCGGCAAAATGTTAGCATTGATTCGGTGGCAACAACTAAGCATCTGCATACCCCTTTCGATGGGTGCTTTGTAACAATTGTGGCATTGGTTTTCGATTTACATTGTAAAGGCCATTGGAACACGTTTAGTTAGACAAACAATTGGTTCAAAATTTTCAACAAACCGGAATAAGTTTGTTGTTGTCAGACGTCTTTTAAGATTGCGCGAACGAGTGCCATAAAAAAGAATAAAGGAGGGGAAAATTGAATATGATAGGGAGAAAAATAATAAAAAAGGAGAAATAAAGAAAGATAATATTAAAAAAATAAGAAAAAAATAAAAAAAAACAAAAAAATCAAAAAAAATAAAACTTTACACTAAATTTTTTGTATTTTTTTTTATTATTGTCTTTATTTACCAAATGATTTCTTTAACGGTTAAACGGAAGAGACTTAACCAAATAATCAACTACTTCCCACGGTAGCTCCTGAAAATTACTTTTCAAGGTCGTGAACCGTACATCGTAGAGACACAAATGGCAAAGTTGTTAAAATCCTTTAGTTCGATTTGGAAACCAACAAGTGCTCACATGCAGGAAATTGAAATGATAATACCCCCATTGAGAATATATATTTTGGTATTTTTACCAATTGTGATTTGTTATTTCTTAAAATTAAAAGAAAGATTTTTTATATTTTTTTTTTATGTTTTTCTATTTATTTATTTTATCTTTTACTTTTACTAAAAAGAAAAGGAAAAATATTTTTTACTTTTTTTATATTTTTAAAATAATCTTTTTTTTTACATTTTGGATTATAAAACAAAGATGGAAACTTCGAGGGTGGATAATGACTCTTCAAACCAACTCACAAACACAAAACGTAAGTAGCTCTTAAACACTATTCTCCGGCAGCAGCGCCAAAAACTATTGCAGTTTTACACAGTACCTATAAAAATTTATTAATAATACTACTATCAAGATAAAAATTACCAACTATCTCCACCTTTAACCCGAAGAGTAAAAACAGTCAAGACTTACAAAGATAATTTATTATAATATATGATAATATACTTATGTATAACCCGGGAAGGTATGATCACCCGGGGATCGTATTCCGAGAGTCCAACTACTAGGACAGAGAATTGAAACCAACGTTTCAACGAGCTGTCCGAAAATTATGTTTGAATGAACAAAGATTATTTTGAATTTTGTTTAAGCTATGACTACTAAATAAAAAGCAACAATTAAATTTTGAAACAATTTAAATGCACGTAAAACAATTAAACAAATACAGGTCAAAATAATAAAAACCGACTAATAAGCAAGTGAACTAAACTAATTTTAAGAAAAAAAGAAAAAATGATGAGAAAAAAAGAAGGGGGAGAAGAGAAATTAACAACCCTAAAAATGTAAACTAAAATTCAAACTATAAGCAAAAGGACAAACGAGAAAAATAATAGGAAAAAGAACAAACATTTTTTAGAAAATATTTTTATCTTAATTTTTCAAATTTTAAACTACTTTAAAACTATAAAAATAATAAAATTATTAAAAATAGAATCCTAAAAATTTTAATAAAATTTACACTAAATAAAGAAAAAGTGCATAAATTTTATAAAAATAAAAGCCCTAATTTTTATCTTTTATAAAAGTTTAAGAGTCAAAACAAATTAAAACGCTAACCCTAATTATTAATTAAGACTAAATAAAACTAAATAATTAACTAAACTAGGGACTAATGGTGCAAAAGGGAAAGGGCTAACTAAGCTAAAGTAACTAACGGGCAAGGACTAACTAAGACACAAATAAAATTTAAAAGTTACACAAACAGTCCCTGAAGGCTAACCGAAGAGAAAGGAAAACCAATACCCCGTTTTTCACACCCTAGGCCGTCATAAGCCCAGACAATAATGTGAGCGTAGATTAAAAACAACACATAAAATTCAAAACTCGAAGTAACAAGCGATAATTAAATCAAAAGACCAAGTAGTAGGAATAACTGGGGAAGATCTAAATTTAACAAAAGCACTATGGCTGAAACTCAAAGATAAGCTCAAAATGAGCTTCTCAAGACGAAGCTGACCTCATTAAAGAGGTCATTTGGAGCTCATTTTAAAAGCTTAGATAGCTTGCACAAGCTTGATAAAAAATCACAAATTTTGAAACCAGCGCGCGAGCTATTCTTATATAGACTATAGGATGGTAAAGAACTACAAATGTAAGCTAAACTAAACAGGGAACACTAGAAGCTGAACTAACATTTGGGATCAACGTTAAGGCAAACTCAAGGAAACAACCTTAGAACCTCAAAAAACCAAATGAGCAAAAATGCTTAAAAATACCAAAATAGAAGCTGAGATTTTAAAAACTTTAATAACCTACTCTAGACTATTAAATCCAAATCATAAAAAAAATGTACTTCAACTTAAAATTTAAACTTAAATGGCAAAACCTTCCTATTACACTAGTTTTCTTTGGCTTTTTTTGGAAGTTATGACTTTGACAGCTAAATTAAGCTAAGTAAATAAGCTAGAAAATGCAACTTAAGACTTAATCTATAATAAGCCTTAAGCTATACTAACACCTACTTGAGATTTAAGAGCTGAAATCCCACTTTTAGAGTCAACAAAGACACTAAGCTAAAGGAGACAGTAACTAAACTTATCTTGTTAGTAACTGTGTGCACGAATGCACAAGTGCAAAGCAAGAATTAAGCTATGAAATAAGCTGCAAATTGAAAACTAGATTCTAATTTAGATTAAGCTACACCTAAACTCTATATTACCTTAATTTGAAAAGCTAAGATCTATTATTACTTGGCTTTATTTCAAGCCAAAAGTGACAGCAGTACTAACTATTAGTTAGTACTAGAATGCACTTTGCACAAGTGCAAACCAAGAGTGCAGGTTTCCTAAGGGTAAACCTGCACTTAGACACACTCCAATAGAGTGTACAAACACAAATCAAGAGATAACCAAACCTTAAATGGCTTGGTTCAAGTTTTCACAATCAAAATTTAAGAGATAAGATGCCCTGGTGCAGAAACAAGGAATATAAGCTCTAACTTTTTTCATTTTCAAACTCTAACTTATAAAAACTCTTTTCCTAATTGTCTTAAAGGTAAACACAAGTGACTCAAGCAGATTGCACAATTATATTGACTTTTTGAGGTCAAACACACTTACAACCCAAACACTAGCCCTTATTTATCTTGACAGATTTGAGCTAAGCTTAAAATGAGAATCCACTTAACAAAGCATTAATACCAGATAACTAACAGCTTATAACAAACTTAAATGACAAAATCTAACTACTAAATTAAGCTAGAATGAAGATCTAAGAGATTTACACTATTATTTTTGGTTTTTATATATTTTTAGGACAGAAATGAAGTACTAATGATCTAAACCTATTTAAGCAAAAACAGATGAAAACATATAACTAATAAGCACTAGTAAAGAGAAATAAGCACAATTAAGCAACTAATGAACACAAATAAGCAGATATCATAAGCTGATAAGCCAATGAAGAGTTTATTAGGACTAGTTAGCGTAGGCCTAAATTATGAAAATTCAAAGAAAATTTTAAGAGGAAACTTACATTGACTTCTAGCTAAACAAGAAGTACCAATTATGGCAGCTACAAGCTCCCTAGCTTATTAATAAGCTAGGGTAAAGTCCATTTGGTCTTCCATTGCAACCAACTTCCAAGAGCTTTCCATAATCCATATGCAAAGGTAAATTTTAAGCTGGTTAATTGATTTAGAGTAGGATTAGACAGTTTAAAAGCTTTTTAAAAACTCAAATTCAAGCTTAGAGACTTGAATGAGCTATAAGAGCTTATTAGCTTATTGAAAGTTTTAGCTAAATAACTTGTAGAAAAAGAAGCTATATATTTAACAAAAAGAGCTTAAATTAAAAGAATAAAAAAAACTACTGGAATTCATTAATAGAAAACTTTATTACAATATTGAAAAAGAAAATACAAGATTTAAAGTAAAATTAAGCTTCAAAACTACTCCTAAAAAAGCTATGTCTGTGTGTGTGGGAAGAGTGAAGGCCATTTATAGGTGCTGGAAAGAAGCTTCTAGTATCTCTTGCCTTGCTCTCACAATCTTTCACATCTCACAATCATTTCTTCAATCATTTGAGCTTTTAATTGTGCCGGTTTGACATGTGTGGACAACCGAAGATTGCCAGTGTGTCATTCCCTTTTGGATGTCCATTGTGCTTCTTTTGTGGTGTTTTAGCACAAAAACCCACATGAATTTTTTGCTTTTCTCCATTACTACTTTCTTTCCTTTTGAGTGAGCTAATGAGGACTTGTGATATGACTAATCTCTCCCTTCTATCTTGCTTAGGAGTTCAAGAATTGACAACTTTGTACTTTGATTTTAAAAAGCCCCTTGTTTTACCCTGGCTCGTGAAATGTTAGTGACGATGAATAGTAAAAAGGGGTTCGCGCCCATTTTTTGACAGTTAAAATCGTTATATCTTTGGGATATTACACAAATGGCCCTTGTCTTTCTTTTCCCTTTTTCTTGTTATAAACATCTTTAGGAAATTGCAAGATTAGCCCTTATGGTTTATTAAAGGAGAAATGGGCTAAGCTAAGTGGGCTTTTAAATGGGCTTTTGCAAATGACCGGGTAAGAATTTTAGGGAATTTAAGGCCCAATACGGTTTAATGGCCCAATAATAGGGGGGGGTCATTTTTAGGACATTTATGAAACTTGAGGGACTGAGAATTGGAAATTATTGGAGTTTTGCCTTGTAGTGTTGATTTCTGTTGATACATGATTTAGACGTTTTCTTTGACTGGATTTGACGAGGCTTGACTTATCTGGCCTTTGGCTTTGATTTTTCCTTTGGCTTCTTTTGTTCTCTTCTGAATCTGTGTCCGGTTTGCTTGTTTTTTTTTATTGTTTTCTGTGATTTTTATATATCGCGTACCTCAACACACAAAACACAAATACAAGCATAATTTTGCCATTTTTGGTCTGTTTTGGGTTTAATTGGGTTATTTTAGGTACAAACGGATATGTGTATTCTACACTTATCAGGCGGCTAGGTTTGACGGGTAGTTTAGGGAGGCAACTCAACGTAGCCACCTAGGTCTGAGGATCAGACCTACTTCGATACCATGTTAGACAATGAAAACCCTATAGGTTATGATATATTATTAACCACAATATATAAGAGATTACATGAATGAAACCCTAACGGGCCCTAAGCCCACAAACCGGGCTTGGGCCTATTTATCCTCTAACAATAAGAACTTAATTTCTATAAAAAAAACAATCGACCGATTCATAAGTAACATGGATTAAAATTAAACTACCAACCGATGAACGTACTAATAAATAGGAAGAAAAAACTTACAGCTTCGCGTCGCCATGCCACAAACGGTGGGTTGATTCCGTTTTCCCAGATAACAATTATAAATATCATGATCATGAAAACTATGGAAATCCCATATGCATAATTTAGCCTAATGAAATCTAAGCGAACTACAAATAAGGTTAAACAAACACCCCCATAATCTCAAACTAAAATTCGTAATATTAATAAAAGCATTTAAATGACACATCATAAATTTTATATCCTGGAATAACCAAATCTAAATAAAAAAAACAACTAAGATAATATCAACAAACTACTTTGCATAAGTACGCGAGAAGCTGCAACATTCAACTTGTGATCAAATCGCCACGAAGCATCATATATCCAAAATTCCATGTACTTGCGGATGAAATCAGATCACATGGGTCAGAACCTAAAAGATACAAAACATCGCTACACTCAAAACATGGATTTAAAAATCACCAAAAAAACTATATATCAAAACAATGTAAACCACAAGCCTTGAAGAGTTAATTTTCGAATCCACATGTCAGGTCGATTTGTTTGTTTTTTGCAGGCTTGCCAAGACAGGAACTACATGATTATAGAGACAATGCAAGATTGGTGTTAAAAAAATATGGCAAGCAGAATAATTGATACATGTTTCTTAAATCTCGACCTTCCGACGACTTCTCGATTGCACTGGTTTGTTCCTCCAGACCACAACATGCATGCTCCATTCAGAAGGAAGGCTTCTCAAGAATTTAAAGTTTAGATCTTCTTGAGAGATGTTTTCACCTAAGATGGCTAACTGGCTTATAATTTTCTGAAGCCGGGTAAAGATAGAGTCAAGTGACTCTGAGCTAGAAGCATTGAAGTTTTCATACATCTGCTTCAGGAGTGTCTTTTGAGTCTTCTTGGTGGCTTCATTACCACCAAATCTTGCTTCTATGGCTTCAAACAAGGTCTTGGCATCCTTGTATTGATTAAAAGTGAGTAGATGCTCACTTAGAAGTGTCATCATCAAAATACTTCGGGCTTTAAGATCATTCTTCTTTTGGATCTTCTCCTCAGCAGTAACAGCACCAGGTATTGTTGAAGTAGATGTACCATCAGCGTTTGTAGTGGTTCGTGCTACTGGCTTGAAGGAGTTGCCATCCTCTATGATCTCCCAGAGAGCATAGTCTTGAAGTTGAATGTATGACTCTATTCTGAGTCTCCATGTGTCATAATCACCTTGCTTGAGAAGTGGCAGTTTTGCAAGAGCATTGTTTTGGGCACTTTCTAGATCTATCTCTTTGTGTGAATAAAGAGTTCTTGTAGTTTGTGTCTTCTATATCAAGGTTTTAGAACACCTGCTCTGATAACACTTGTAGATCCCTTCTGGATAGATCTTAGCTTAGCTTGTTAAAGCTTTAGTTATCTTAGATAGATCTAAAACAACTATGATAGAAACCTTGTAGTATATATAAAGATTATGCGGAATCTAATCTTTATACACTTTCTCAATAAAACAGTAACATAAGAACTTTCTCTAAACTTTCAACATATTGAATGATTCACAAAACAACTATATGTTTTGCCTAATAGCTATGACTTTTCTATCTTCGATTCGTATATCTAACTATGATGTAAGGGTTCCTTTTATACACTAAGGAAACCCTAATGGGCTTACAAAATGCGTTAAGTGATCATGCATATCTATTCTTAATATAACTCATGCATATCACATAAGCAGTACTAACTATAATATACTAACATTACAAACTTTTAACTAACAGTACTAACTATACTAGCAGTACTAACTATTATAACTAGCAGTACTAATGACTTAGTCTATATTCTTCAATCTTCAGCAGTAGTACAAATCTTCAATAGCAGTACTAAGTCCATCAGCAGTACAAACTTGTAGAAGCTTTTAATTCCAAAAAAATATGAGTGTGCCGAAGATATTTTAAACCTTACAACTTGGCTTGGTATATCTATTCGAGACCACAATAATGAGTACTATGGATTTAGCTGGAGTAACTTGTTTAAACTGGTAAATTTATAGGATTACACCTAAAAAGCCTATATATGTTGTGATATTAACTAACCATATCGGTTAGTTAACCCCCATATAAACTCTTTGTTTACTCTTACTTTTAGAGTATGATACCCCCAGAAAAACCAATAGAGCCAATCCTTTAGGATAACACCAACTATTTATTTTGTTACACCTTAGCCTACCCTGTTAGATTAACTCTATATATCAGTTGCTAGTTGCTTTAGTGTAAAGTATGTATTTCCTGTGTCTTGTTTCGTTTTCTATCTCTGGTATGGTTGGGAAATTACACATTGCAATTGGGAATGTAAAAGTAGTTAAACTCATGTATTTTTACTACCATCACAATTATTGGTATGACCGAAGAACGAAGAATTATGGAAGAAATTATTTGCAGTTATTATAATCGTGAAGATGGTAAACTTACACCGAGATTCATAGTGAATTGTTTAAAAAATTGAAAAAATTAGAAAATCGCTGCAAAAAAGAGGAGGAAAATGTTAGAGATAATCGGTCCGTTAAAGCTTAAACCGACGGTATTATTTAGAGTATTGATTATTCGTTGATACGTGACTATAAATCAACAATGTAAAGTTTTATATAAAGTGGTAGATATCGCCACTTCATTTTGTAAAAGTATGGGATGATTAGGAAGTTGACCCTTTTTGTGTATAAATTTCTGAGTCTTTATCATGGTAACGGTCAGGAAAGTATCTAGCAACTTGTACCTTATTTGTTTGGACTTAATCTATTTGTTTTGCAAATATTTATTTAACAACAACTATTTCCCTTTTATAATCTCTAACCCTTGAGTTTTATTCGAATGAGGATGCTAGCAATCACATGCGTCTATTCCTTTGTTACGGCTATGTATGTGTGATTTTGTCCGCCTTGTTGGTTTATTACTTTTTGGTAAAAGATTAGAAGATCCATACCCTATATCACTTTTTGTCCTAACCTTTGGTTTTACTCGAGTGAGGGAATTGAATGCAATCATTTATGTCTATTACATTGTTATGGATGTGTATATGTGGTTTGTCGCCCTTGCTGGTTTACGGATTTTGGTAAAGACTACTAGTCCTATTCTTTAGCTTATTTGAGTTAAGGTTTGAATGTAGTCATATGTGTCTATCCCATCGTTATAGGTGTGTATGTATGGTCTTTGTCACCTTTTCTAGAATATTGGTATCAGTAGAGATTAGAAAAAGTGATTAAACCCTTTAAGCTTTTTTAAAACACAATTTACCTTTATTAACTTGTTACTCCGTAGCTTTAGTGGTAGAGATATGTATCCTTGCCAAGCCTATGATAGAATACTGGCCACGACCGAGCAATTGAGCGAATTAGTTACATGTTACCACATAGATTAGTCGAGTGATTTGTGTATTTTCATCTACCTATTTCTTGAGGTGTTTGGTTGTGTACTGGTTATTGATAGAATAAATGCTTAACACAAAAATCCTTAGGGATACATTTTCATAAATTTCTAAAGGCTACTTAAGGACAAGTAGGATTCAAGTGGGGGGATATTTAATGACATCAAATAATATCACTTTTATATCATCATTTATCCCATGAAAATTACCCATTTTGTATAATTATTGCAAGAATGGATACTTAATCATTTATATTTGAGATTGCAGTAATTATGGAGTACTTTGTGAAGATTAGCTAAAAGGCACGCATTCTGGAGCTTAAACTAAGAAATCTGAAGAATACTGTTCTGACTATCAATACGCCATATTTATCAAGGAAGATACGGCATATCCGTGCCTGAACTTCACAAGAACCCACGAAGAACAAACTCCAATACGCCATATCCAGAAGACCTCTATACGCCGTATCCAAGATATAATAATAAGATATTCTAGAAGATATTGAATGTGGTTCCTACTCTAAGAAACTTCCAATACGCCGTATTGACTTCAACCAATACGACGTATCAACCTAATTCCAATCAATATAAATAGAAGGCATAAAAACAAATTTTAGGTGTGCTTGATCATATTTTTGATACCCTAACCACAAAAGTCAAATTTCAGAAGATAAAAAGAGTAGAAGTGGTCAAGCAAACTACTAATTCCATAAGAAACACCTTGTAATCGTATATACTCTAGTAATCGTTTGATTTTTAGTATCATTCGTTTAACTCGGTTAGTTTACCTTGGTGGAATTATTATTCATGTATTGATTACAGTGGTTAAGGGCTAATATCCTTGGGTATTAGCCATGATTATGAAGATTTAAATGTTTTGTTTGTTTATATCGATTGCTTAATTTATCATTGATCGTTGTTTATGTTTATCAATTAATACTTGTTTACGTGCTTTTGTATGCGACCTATCATTCAACTGGATCTAGTGATACCGACCAAGTTAGCTAGATGTCGGGATGGCTCTCCATATAGTGATTTATATATCTAGAACAATAGGATCACAATTAATGCCCTATTTTTACCTTTGGTTTATTTGAATAAGTTGGACTATCAGGTGACCTAGGATCACCAAATAACGTACTGATTCCAATGGTAAATATTTGGACAGTGGACTATTAGAATATAAATTGCCATTAAGCAGTAAGTGGGTAAAGTCTCCATGAGCTAAGGTTTAATAAGATTACCATTATTAATCTCCTAAGATAGATTATAATCAGTGAATAGGATGCTTTATGCGGATGCATTATATTGTGACAAAATTCTACGTGTCTAGGTTTTAGAAAGAAGTACCGCCTAAATCTTGTAATGATATGCCTCCTCGAGGTAAGAACTCATTCCACTAAATAAATTAACCAACATTTTAATTGGATTAATCATGGTTAATACAATTTTCTTATATTTGGCTAGAGTACTCTTCTACCTTTTGATTATCTGCTTCCTACAAAGCCCGTGCCAGTCTCTCAGACTGAAAAACCCCTTTCTTTGTTAGAATTAAGATTAACATATGTTTAACATAGGTTTAACATAGATTAGAATTAACATAGTTTAAATTAACTTAGTTTAGTTAACAAAAATATTGATAGAACTATAGATTAACGCTCTCGCTCTTAGTGATCGACACCCTACTTATCAACGAAACTACATCTGATCGGGTATACTGCCCATTAAAGTGTTTCTTTAGGTTAAGTCGGCAAAATATAAATGTAAGACTTGATAATTAAAATAACAACCTACACAACGACACATCACATGAATATTTTCTTTAAGTTTCTTCGTATCAACGTTATAAGAGCTATCGTTGATCCTTTCCTTAGTGGTTGCTCCATCATACCAATTATGTGAATGGTCTACCATGACATGTATTGATTTAATGGCTTGAGCTGGTGTCATTAGAGGAATAAACCCTTTAGAGTCGAGCCTTATGCAGGTTGAGATGTCTAATCCTGTGTAGAAAATCTAAAACTTTTAATGATTGTTCAGATCGTGTTGCAGACTGTGAGTCTCAATGAATAGATCTTCTTAGCTGGTTAAAGCTTAGTTAACTTGGATAAATCCAAACTAACTATGTGAGAAACTATGATTATGAATACTACAAGTTATGCGGAATCTAACTTGTAATACTAAGAAGAACAATGTAAACAAAACTTTGAATATATATTGATTTCAAATATTCTGCCTAGGTTACAAAATAGCTAACTATGAATTGATATGTGTTTAGTATTAATTTTTTTATATTTCTCTAACTATGCCGTAGGGTTCCTTTTATACACTAAGGAAACCCTAATGGGCTTACAAAACGCGTCAAGTGATCATGCATATCTATTCCTAATATAACTCATGCATATCACTTAAGCAGTACTAGCTATATAACTAACTGTACTGGCAGTACTAACAATGTACTGGCAGTACTAACTATTATAACTAATAGTACTAACATACTTAGTCTATATTCTTTAATCTTCAATAGAAGTACTAAGTCTATCAGCAATATAAACTTATAGAAGCTCTTAATTCCCAACAATCCTCCCCTAAGCTTGTGATTTATCACCAAATCATCAAGTTTCTTGAATTATAGCTTTTTGACTCTGAGAGGATTCTTCCAAACATTCTTCTACTTCTGAACTTGTGATCTTATAAACCTTAGAAGTTCAAATACCATCTCATTTTCATGATCAACCTCTAGTTTTCTGCTTAACATCTTTGATAGCATTTCTTGAGTAAGTGGATACTTCTTCTCTATCATCATATGATGGCAATTCCATTATCCATCAACAAAATATGAATTCCACATGAATCAAATAGTCTCCAGCTTATCAAATTGTATTCATATTGATGCCTCCAGACTTCATCTTCTTCATCAGGTTGAAATAAGATCTTCAGATCTCCCCATAACATCAAGTCATATCCTTCTAGTCTTGATGTTGCATACCTTTCTTCTACTAGTCTGTGTAGATCCATTACATCCTATCTGTCAAAATCATCAAGCATCTGACTGAAAATCTTGTAATTCTTTGAACCTCCATCTGCTCTGATGATTTGATAATACATAAAGTTTTCTGATACTTAGTACCCAAAGATTCAATTTCCATATCAAATTCTTCTCTTGGAACTAGATCCAAATAGTCTTAAAGTTCTTCTTTCTCCTTCTCATATTCTGTCTTCTGTCTTTTGGCACCTTTTTTACTTTCCTTTTCTCCTGCTCTTTTCCTAGCAAGTGCTTTCTTCCTACTTCCTCTAGTTTTCTTAGAACTTTCTTGTTGATGATCAAATCCTGGCCTCTTCATAACTTCCTTTTCAATTTCAGAATCTTTAGGTACAAAAGCCTGATTTTGATCCCACACTCTTTCAAATATAGGCCTAATATCTTCATAGCTCATTTCCTTGAAGTGACTTATGTTGTATCCTCTCTGATTCTTCAAATATGTACACATGTTCTTTCTCACTTCAGCTTTTGAGAAAGGTCTATTCTGAACTGCATGATACCTT
>BQNB010040291.1:3390-47511 GCA_026074375.1 Tanacetum coccineum
ACCCTTCCATCACCGTTGGATCAAGTCTCCTTCCCTTCTTTCTTTTCACACCAAACTATAGGGGGTTGTTTGTAACTTTTTTTATTCTTTAAGGGTGAGATTGCATTTCATTTCATTTTATATATTTATATAAACTTATATTTTAATTAATTTTAAAAAAAAATTAAAAAAAGACCGAAATTTTTTTTAAAAATTTTCCAATTTTTTTTTCCGAAAGGTTAAAATTTGAAAATTAGATAAAAAATAATTTCGAAAATTTGAAAATTAGAAAAAAATAAGTTCGAAAATTTGAAAATTAGAAAAAGAATTATTTGAAAATTTTGAAAATCTTTTTTTTCGAAAAATCGATATTTTTGAAAATTCGAAAAAAAAGTTAGAAAATTTGAAAGAATAATACGAAAATTTGTAAAAAGTTCAAAAATATTAAAAAAATCGAAAATTCGAAAACATGAAAAAAAAATCGATATTTTTCAAATTGAAATTTTGAAAAAAAAAGTTCGAAAATTTGAAAAAACAAATCGATATTTTTTTTGAAAATTTGAAAAAGTTAAAAAACATGAAAAAAAATTCGAAAATATGAAAAAAAATCTAAAATTGGTAAAAAGTCCGAATTTTTTAAAAAAAAATCGATATTTTTCACATCGAAAATTTGAAAAAAAGTTCAAAAATTAGAAAAAAAAAATTTCGAAAATTTGAAAAAACAATATTTTTGAAAATTCAAAAATTTGGAAAATTTGAAAAAAAGTTCGGACATTTGGAAAAAATTACAATAATTTGAAATTTTTTTTGAAAATTTGAAATAAGTCCAAAAAACAAGAATTTTTTTTTTGAAAAATTGAAAAAAAAATCAAAAATTTGAAAAAAAATCGATATTTTTCAAATCGACAATTTTGAAAAAAAGTTCGAAAATCTTTAAAAAAGTTCGAAAATCCGAAAAACAAGTCGATGTTTTTTTTAATTTGAGAAAAAGTGAAATAATTTGAAAAAAAATTCGAAAATCTGATAATATTTTGAAAATTTTTAAAAAAAATCCAAAAATTTTATATCAAAATTAAAAAAATGATATTTTTTAAAAAAGAATTACGATTTTTTTCCGTTAATTTCTTTTCACAAACTTTTTTTTCGATAAGTATGCGTTTTAGTGCATTTGTTTGAGGTACTTTAGAGCATCCGTTTGAAAGCAAACAAATGTTATAATTTGTATATTAAGAGATGTTGTAACCCATATTTTGGATGAACTAGTTATCCAAACAAACATTGTGACAATTCGTGTGATACCCCAATCATACTAACAGATGTCCATATCATAACAATAATCGATAACTGATTATTATTATACGTTACCCTAAACAAACAAATAAATGTCCTAAACATACATAATGATCCCCTAATGTTCATACAAATGGATGCACTAAACAAAACAAACAGATGCCCTATCTTAACATGACGCTCTTATCATACTAAGAGATGTCGTAACACATATTTTTGGATGCAATATACACAATGATGCTCTAATATTCATACAAATTGATGCACTAAACATAAAAAACAGATGGCATAACTTATTATGATGCTCTTATCATACTAAAAGATGCCGTAACACATATTTTGGATGCAACATACACAATGATGCCCTAATGTTCATACAAATGGATGCACTAAACAACACAAACAGATGCCCTAACTTAACATGATGCTCTTATCATACTAAAAGATGCCGTAACACATATTTTGGATGCACTAATTATACAAACAAACATTGTAACAATTCGTGTGATGCCTTAATCATACTAGCAAATGCCCTTATCATAACAATAATCGATAACTGATTATGATTACACATTACCTTAAACAAACAAATAGATGCCCTAAACGTACACAATGATGCCCTAATGTTTATACAAATGGATGCTCTAAACAAAACAAACAGATGCCCTAACTTAATATGATGCTCTTATCATACTTAGAGATGCTGTAAAAAATATTTTAGATGCACTAATTATACAAACAAACGTTGTAAAAATTCGTTTGATGCCCTAATCACACTAACAGATGCCCTTATCATAACAATAATCGATAACTGATTCTGATTACACGTTACCCCTAAACATACAAATACATGCCCTTAACGTATACAATGATGCCATAATGTTCATACAAATGGATGCACTAAATAAAACAAACAAATGTCCTATCTTAACATGATGCTCTTATCATACTAAGAGATGCCTTAACACATATTTTGGATGCAACAAACACAATGATGCCCTAATGTTCATACAAATGGATGCACTAAACAAAACAAACAGATGCCATAACTTAACATGATGCTCTTATCATACTAAGAGATGTTGTAACACATATTTTGGAAGCACTAATTATACATACAAACGTTGTAACAATTCGTGTGATGCCTTAATCATACTAGCAAATGCCCTTATCATAACAATAATCGATAACTGATTATGATTACACATTACCCTAAACATAAAAATAGATGCCCTAAACATACACAATGATGCCCTAATATTCATACAAATGTATGCACTAAACAAAACGAACAGATGCCCTAACTTAACATGATGCTCTTATCATACTAAGAGATGCTGTAACAAATATTTTAGATGCATTAATTATATAAAACAAACGTTGTAACAATTTGTTTGATGCCCTAATCACACTACAAATGCCCATATCATAACAATATACGATAACTGACTGTGATAACATGTTACCCCCTAAACATACAAATACATGCCCTGAACGTACACAATGATGCCCTAATGTTCATACAAATGGATGCACAAAACAAAACAAATAGATACCCTATCTTAACATGATGCTCTTATCATACTAAGAGATGTCTTAACACATATTTTGTATGAAACATACACAATGATGCCCTAATGTTCATACAACTGGATGCACTAAACAAAACAAACAAATACCATAACTTAACATTATGCTCTTGTCATACTAAGAGATGATGTAACAAATATTTTGGATGCACTAATTATACATACAAATGTTGAAACAATTCGTGTGATGCCCTAATCATACTAACAAATGCCCTTATAGTAACAATAATCGACAACTGATTATGATTACACATTACCCTAAACATAAAAATAGATGCCCTAAGCATACACAATGATGCCCTAATGTTCATACAAATGGATGCACTAAACAAAACGAACAGATGCCCTAACTTAACATGATGCTCTTATCATACTAAGAGATGTCGTAACAAATATTTTGGATGCATTAATTATACAAAACAAACGTTGTAACAATTCGTTTGATGCCCTAATCACACTAATAGATGTCCATATCATAACAATAATTGATAACTGACTTTGATTACACGTTACCCCCTAAACATACAAATACATGTCCTAAATGTACACAATGATGCCCTAATGTTCATACAAATGGATGCACTAAACAAAACAAACTGATGCCCTATCTTAACATGATGCTCTTATCATACTAAGAGATGTCTTAACACATATTTTGGATGAAACATACACAATGATGCCCTAATGTTCATACAAATGGATGCACTAAACAAAACAAACAGATGCCATAACTTGTCATACTAAGAGATGCTGTAACACATATTTTGAAGAAAAAATTCATTTTTTTCAAATTTTCAAAAGAATCATTTTTTTTTTCAAAATTTTGAACTTTTTTATAAAAAATTGAATTTTTTTTCAAATTTTCGAACTTTTTTTGAAATTTTTTTCATATATTCTAACTTTTTTTTTCAAATATTTGAACTTTTTTCCAAATTTTCGAACTTTTTTTTCAAATATTTAAACTTTTTGTTTCAAATTTTCAAACTCTTTTTCAAATTTTCAAACTTTTTTTTTCAAATTTTCAAACATTTTTTCAAATTTCCTAACTTTTTTTCAAATACTCGAACTTTTTTTTCAAAATTTTGAATTATTTTTCAAAATTTCAAACTTCTTTTCAAATTTTAAAACATTTTTTTCAAATTTTCGATTTTTTTTTTCAAATTTTCAAACTATTTTTTCAAATGTTCGAAACTTTTTTCAAATTTTCAAACTTTTTTTCAAATAATGAAACTTTTTTTTCAAATACTCGAACTTTTTTTTTCAAATTTTCTAGTATTTTTAAAAATTTCAAACTTTTTTAAAATTTTCGAACATTTTTTCAAATTCAAATTTTTTTTAAAAATTTTGAACTTTTTAAAAAAAAATTAGAACTTTTTTTCAAAATTTCGAACTATTTTTCAAATTTCCCAACTTTTTTCAAATTTTTAAAAAGATCGATTTTTTTTCTAAGAAAAAGAAATTTTGCCTTTTTTTTCAAAATTTCGATTTGAAATATCGATTTTTTTTTAATGTTCCGATCATTTTTTCATATTTTCGATCTTGTTTTTTCAAATTTTCAATATATTTTTGATATTTTTGAAATTGTTTTCCAAATTTTAGTGTTTTTTTTCAAAATTTCGATTTTTCTAAAAAGTTTTGAACTTTTTTTTCATATTTTTGATTTTTTTTTAAAAATTTTCAAACTTATTTTCATATTTTCGAACTTGTTTTCCAATTTTTAAACTTTTTTTTTGATTTTTTTTCAAAATTTCGAACCTTTTTTCGAATTTTTAAATAAATCGATTTTTCTTGAAAAAAGAAAAATTAAAAAAGAAAAATTTTCGATTTTTTTATATTGAATTTTTTCAATATTTATAAATTATGTATTAAATTATATAATTACATATAATTAAATAAAGTTATTTTTTTAATTGTTGGTATAATGATTTACAAGATTTACCCTCTTGGTGTAGTTTTCTAGGTTTTCTTCTAAGATGAGGTTTTCACTTGAATCACAAGCCTGTTTTTGTTACATAATATTTATACATATCATTATATATTCATGATGGATATCTTGTGATCTTATTCTATGTATACATGTATTATGGTTTATATAGATATTTTTTTTTATATTTGTATATATATTGATTTACATGTAGATGTAGTATATTTATGTATATTTATATATATATGTAATATTTTATTAGGATGTCGTTCTCTAAGATACCTCATCTTAGGAGATATACCTAGATAATACGTATCTGAAGGGCTTATTTATAAGTATTTAGTTGATATATTTATACGTTATATTTATTGAGATTTTGATTCTATATTGTATATCATATATATTTATATATATATTTATAGATACTGATAATATATACTTATATATTCACCTCATATATTATAGCCTAATCAAGGTCCGATCTGTCTGTGTGCGAAACCTGGTGAACATAGGACGTGTGTTAATGTTGTGTTATCCTACGAACCATGAATAGCGAGTTAATTGCAAATGAATTAATCGACTTAACCACGCAATTTGTTAAAGTTATAGAATATAATTGAAATGCTGTTTTGTAGATCTTTATGTTTATATTTTAAAAGATAAACTTATTATCATATTACACAATCAATATGGAATCATATTACACAATCCTTGACTCCATGTGTTTTGACCGCTTTGAGCTTGATAAGTTGGTAAGTGGTAACTCTTTTGACCTGTAATATATTTGACCCGTTGCCCATCAAAGTCAATAGCAAAATCTAGATTTCACTTTCACAAAGCCATATATATCCTCACCTACAACCATAAGTAACTTGATAATCTTTTGAGTATCTAACCTTGGGGGAATAAGCAAAAACAAAGAAAAGCTCAATAGAAAAGTGCAATCACATTGGTAAAAGCATTCTATCAGGCACATTACATTCATTTATATCAAACACATATTAAACACTCTAAGTTCAGATGTAATATTCATTTAAAACCGAACACTGAGATCGAATTAAACGTCATAACTTTCATAATAGTTCAACAACCCATAAAAGATATACAAATTCAATTACTGTGTTCAATACTAAACCTAAATAAGTGATACTAGTAAACTAAGTTTTCAAACTTACAAATGGATTTAATATGTGAATTCTTAGATGGGAATTTGTAATTTAGAGGAAGAATGAAATTTACTAATTATTTTCAGTATGAAAGAATAGTAGGAGAATGGGCAATGATAATTTAGAGAGAAGAAGATGGGAGTCTGATAAGAGAAAGAAAGGACAAAAGTTGTTTCCTTATATTTTTAACCCAAAATGATTTCTATACCTAACCTTGTGTACAATGCAGCCACACATTCACTTTTCTCTTGTTTTAAAGGCATAAAATGTGTAAAATAATATTCAGTAACTCAAAAACAGTTTAGCACTCGATCCCTTTATTTAATTCGAATGGGAGACAATGTTGAATCTCTCTATAGTTGCATGTTTATTCATTACCTGAACACAACTTATTTAGACCGTTGACCTAAGTGGGTTGGCAGGTTAGACGTGCTAACCCATCACAAACCCGAACACAACATGTTTATAAATGGTTTAAGTAAATTAACCATAAATTGACCTAAAATTGTTTAAACTCATACCTAACCTGTTTATTTTCATGCCAATCATGTTTTTATTGTTTGAGTATGCTCATGGCATAATAAATAATTATATTGCTAGACTCACGAGAGTCTTTGGAGTCACACACATATACACATCGACACCATTTGTTATAATGTGATTATCGTATTTACATTATACATTATTCAAGTAACTCAAAATCAAATAACGAACTACAAATTCTTGAGTTGGACTTAATGAACTCGTATTGGACCCGAGCAATTGGATGGCCTAGTTACCCAGGTTCGATAATTGGCTCATTAGGCTTGAAAGGAAAGGAAAGGAATGAAAGTCTAAAGGGCTTTGCAGAATATTATTGATACGTATTATTGATTTGGTAAATCACATAAAAAATGTTAACCTAGGGTAAGTTTGGCACGGAGCGGTGGTGGAGCTTTTTGGAGCGGTGAGCAAGAGCATTTTGATTTTTAGTGCTTGTTTGGCATAAGGAGCGGTGAACGTTTTAATTTTTATTGGTCGTTTGGCAAAGGAGCGGTGAGCGGTGCTATTTCTAGGAATGCTACTTTTTCAATGCTTATTTGAAGGTCCTTAGAAAACTGAATGGATCTTTGCAGCCTATAAAGGATGATAGCCAAGATGTATAAATACAAATGACTATGTAGAAACAATGACTATGAATACAATAAGTTAATGCGAAATCTTAACACAGGTACTAAGAAGAACAAAGAACAACTGAATAACAACTTTGTTAAAGTGTTCTTGAGAATTACAGATTGCTAACTATGATAACTATGTGTTCTGTATTATCTTGTGTAGAACTCTATGATCATTCTTATCTAACTATGCCTAGGGTTCCTTTTATATATCAAGGATAACCCTAAAAGGCTTACATATCTTTTTCTAAAATATCTCATAAATATCTTTTAAATATCTTCTCAACGGTACTAACTAACTTTCTACTAACGGTACTAACTAACTAACAGTACTAACTATTTTGTACTGTCGGTACTAAGTATAACTGACAGTACTAACTATTTGTACTGTCGGTACTAAGTTAAGAAAACATTAATCCTAACAATCCTCCCTTAAACATGAATGTTAAACTATTTTAACTTCATGTTTCTTCAATCCTTTAAGCTTCTTTTAACGCACAGAGGATGTATCCAAACATTCTTTATCATTTCTTAATCTTGTACACTCTATCCTTCTTTAGCAGCAACCTTGTCTTTTCAGCAATTCAGCAACATCTTTTCAGCTACTCAGCAACATCTTGTTACCTACAATCCAACTAAGTTGGCTTTGTAGTTTTTGGCAAACTACCAGCCATTAACGGATTTGATGTTCCTTTACCAGTAGCCGTTTGCTCTGGGATAGATAACTCTTCATCTAAGAATATGGTGAGTTAATTACCATACAGTTTTTGGTAAACTGTCAACCATCAACGGATTTGATTTGTCTTTACCAAATACCGTTTGTGTTTGGACTAGCCAATGCTTCATTGTCATAACATGGTGCATTGATAAACCATATAGTTTTTAGCAAACTATCAGCTATCAACAGATTTGAGTAGTCTTTACCAAGAACTGTTTGATCTTGGACTAGCCAACTCTTCACCAAGAAGCAAGGTGAGTTGATTACCCTACAATTTTTGGTAAATTGTAAACCATAAACGGATTTGAGAAGTCTTTACCTCAAGCCGTTTGCTTGTGGACTAGCCAATTCTTATGCCTGTTAAGCATGGTGAATTGATAACCATTTGTTGTGTGGTGGTTAGCCAACACTCAATCCCTTCTCACTTCCATCAGTCTTATTCTTTAGATTCTAAATCAGCAAGTACCTTCTTGATAAATCGTATCAATTCCAATGCCATAGTACTTTCTTCTTCAGACTCCAATTTTAGCTTTAGCATTTGCACCAGTATTTCCTTTTTCAAAGGATACTTCTTCTCTATTAGCATGTGAACGACTAATCCTTCATCAGTCATCAAAGTGTGTACCCCTGAAGAACTATGCAGCTTCCAACTGACTACTTTCCATTCATGAGTTCCAAAACTCATCTTGTTTCATCTGAAGTGAATTTAATATCAAATTCCACAAAAGAACTTTATCAAAACCTTCAGGAATCCTATCTTGTTATGTCATCACTAGTTTATATATGGCATTTAAGTCTTTCTTGTCAACACTGAAAGATACTATCAATGTGTAAAGAATCTCTTTTGGACCATTTCTTCTTGTACCAATTCTATTAATCTTCTTCTGTCTTTTAGATTCAATCAAAACTATGGATTTGGTGCCAAGTTTTTTCTCAGTATTCCAGTCATTTGATTGGCTACTTCTTGTCAGAATTTCATTGTCTACTTCCTTGTCCTCATCTTGAGTTTATTGTCAAGCACAATTTCAGCTTTCATTCTCTTTCTCAGTGGCCAGATGGGTCATCTAGAGAAGTTATATTGTTTGATGAATCTCTTTTTCTTGTCTTCATCTTTTTCTTGTACTGGCTTTTCTTTCTTGTGTTCTCTCCTCCTTTATCCTCTTACTGGATTTAATTTAGATTCTGATTGATCTCGCTTCTTCTTTTGAGGAATCTTTTTATTCTTTTTTTGTGATCAGTCTATTCGTCTTAACAGATCAATAGCAATGAGATTTATCTACTTATTTATCTTCTCATACATTGCTTTGATGTTCTCAAAATTTTACTCTTAACTCAGAATGTTTGAAGTATCCCCACTATGCTCTTAAAGGAGGTCATCATCTGATTCTTATTTGATCTTGGTTGAGGTTCTGTATCTTATGTCGATCTTTGTTAGCAACGGAATTTTTAAACTGAGTAGCAATTGTAGTCTTGAAGGACTTTGCTCTTTCTTCTATGTGAATTGCTCTCTTTCTTGCTCTTGAAGTTTCAGCAAGAATTATGTCTGCCATCATCTTGCCTTAATATCATCAAAGTTTTTAATGAGAGCTTCATTTGTTGCTTTTTCTTCAGCAATCTTGTTTCTTTCTTCTTCTGCTTCCCAGTCTTCTTGAATTTTCCTAGCCAATACTTCATCACTCTCAAGTGCTTGAATTTCTCACACGCTTGAGGAGTATCATCATCTTCACTTTCAGATTCTTCCTCCTCTCAATCTTCTTCTTCCTCTTTGTCTTTTAGGATCAATTTGGGAAGAGGTTTTAATGTGAGGAAGTGATACATGTGGAGTTGGCCTAGGTCTATCAATGTCTTCAACATCCTTCAACTCTACACCTTTCTCTTTTTCTTTAGAAGCAGCTTTGGCTTTACTCATGTTGAGGAGAAGTGTAGCAATTGTTTCATCATCACCAAATGTCATAGAAGTGGCGGTTGTTTGAGTGGATGTTTGAGAATGCAATTTTTCCTTGTTTGTTCTTTAGTTACCTTCCTTTTGTTCATCTGTAATTAACTTTGTCTTCAGTACCTTCTCTTTGCTCTTCAGTACTTTCAAAGATCTCTTCAGAACCCTCATTGTTTGCTTCAGAACCTTCAACTTGTTCATCAGTACTAACTTTGGATCTGTCGGGTATACTTAACTTTTGGTCTGTCAGAGAAGTACTAATTTTTCAATAGTCAATATAGGTACTATTTTGGTCTGTCAGTACTAACTTTTTAAAGTCGGGGTACTAACTCCTTCCTTGGGTAAACAGTACTAACTTCATCTTCGTACTAAGTCTATCTTCATAAAATCCTTCTCTTCATCACCATATCTCTTGTCTCCTTCAGTTTGAGCCATTTTTGTTTTCCATGTGATCAATTTTATCTTCAGCCAATACTTCGAACATAGGATCTCTTTGAACCGATGATTCTCCTTTTGCTTTCTTCCTCCCTTGTTTGGATACATACTTTTTGTGCACCCTTTGTTTCTTGGAGAAGCTCTTCTTAGGGAATCTTTGTTGCAATGAGATAATCTTCAGATATTCTTTATGATGTTTGATGATAGGTTTAGCTTGCTTCTTGAGCTTTGTGATCTTTGGCTTGATCTGAAACCTGTTGACACAAAGAGATACAAAGATCATAGACATTTTGGAGAGTCATTTCATCCTCATTCCCCTGAAACAGGGTTGCATTCATTTGGTATGAATGATCTCCAAGATTCTCACCAATAGTTTCATGGGGATTGAATCAGGAACAATAGGAGGTGGGTTATAGGTGTTGGGGAGAAGGACTTGGGGATAGTGTCAGGGTGTGCTCAAAAGGTATCACTTGGTTAAGGCAGAGTATGAGTCAGGCAGTGATTATTTGGAACTTCACAGTTGTGAGCAGGATTGGAGCGGTGTTGGTTGTTCAACAGATAGTCTTTTGAGGAAGCACCCTCCCTGTGCTGGTTGGACTAACATTGGATAAAACAAGGTGTAACTTTTGCCTGAGGAAATGTTTGCCCTTGTAATATAAAGAAAAACTTACTTAGTTTTAAACTATTTAAGGAATGTGATCTAAAGGTATAGATATATTAGAATTGGCTACTCTATAATTATAGAAATAAAACGAGGGGATACGTACAAAACTCTTCTTTAGCTTAGATGTCTAAGCATACCATCAAAAATTTAACTTGGAAAAATTATACTGTTGATTAGCTTGTTTAAACACAAATTACAGCTGTGGCATTATTTGTAAGGAATTTGATCCCATGAGGTACTTTTTGGAACTTAAACAATGATTATTGTGTGAAATAAAAATCTCAATGGGGTATATAACAATGCTTTATTAAAAGTTCAACACAACTTTAAATCCCATTCATATTCCCAATAAGCTGTAATAGCATTTAGATCGCTTGATTTGGTAATGTGTCTATCCCATCAGCATCATCAAAAATAAGATCAGTTCGGATTGATGCTTCAGAGATAGACACAACTTTGCCAGCTATTTTTGCAGTTATGTGCCTTACATTGTTGATTGTTTTGGACTTAGCAGACGTCCAAAACTGTTCAACGAATGTGGTCAAAACTACAGGACTTACAGTGAGCGCATGTAAATCTAATCTCCGCAAGAAAATCAAAGTCTTCATGAAACTCAAAATTCCCTTTCAGTCTTTTCCAGTAGAGCGATCATGTTAGCTTAGGATAGGTATCAAAGAGAATGGCATTATTGCTTAGAAGAGAGAGATCGTCGGTAAGAGAGATTAGGGCTTGTAAATAAGAATGACAGTTAGAGAGATTGTTAGAGAGATTGCTTGAGTAAGTGTGCGATTGAGATAGATTCTTATAGGTTTTGGAGACCTAATTTTAAAGAAAACGTTCTAATTTACACTTTGTACCCTTGGCATAGGTTTTTTTTCTCCATAGTCTCTTTAGCGGTACTACTTGGCGCCTAGCGGTACTAATTTGCACTGTCGGTACTAACTTTGTCCAAACAAAGAATGAACAATGTAAGTATCAGGAATGCTTCAGCACCATCAGTAACTCTTCTCAGTGACTCTCTAAATCTTCTTAAAGCGTTGACCAAGCATTATTCATAGCTATTATTTATCCATACTATAAAAAAATTGTAAACTATACCACCTGACCATCATAACCATGATCAATATTCAGGTGTATAAGATACCAACTCGCCTTATCAGCAACACATACTACCAATTTCCTGTGGTACAAACGCGCTAATGGTATGCATCCCTTTGTTTGTCTAACAGAACATAGACAGTTCTTGGTGGGTTGAACCACCATGCAAAGATCTTTGAATGGTCTATTTAAGTCATGTCTTCAAATGGTTCTTCAAAGAGAATTCTTACGTGATCCAGCTACGAACATCTTTGATCAATTTTCTTAGACTCTTGAACTTTGTTCACGTTGAGTAGTGCTCATAACTAGTTTATTGTGTGTGTGTTTTGGTGTTTCTTGGGAACATGTTTTGATTCGCATGTGTGTGTTTTACCTTCTTCATTCCTCACATATGACCCATTCTATTGCTCCTTTAACCAATGTAGCTTATGATTTATCATCCAATTGAAAAAACTAAGATGAAATAGGCTACATCAATGCCTTGGTTAGTAGATCAGCTACATTGTCATTAGGTGGATTTAAGCACTGTATTAGTTTCTTCTCTTAGCATCTCGTATGAAGTGTGCCTAATTGCAATATGCTCTTGTCTTCGTATGATATATATGGATTCTTTACAATGCAAATGGTGCGTTCATTACAATGTAGAATTTTGGGTTCTTAAAGTTGAACTAGTCTAACTTTTATTTTGAATCCATAAAACTTGCCCACAGCAGCTTGCATGCTGCAACATATGCAGCTTCTGTTGTTGTGAACTTGGCACAATGGTTTGCTTTTTGCATTGCAAGTAATGAGCCTCCTTGCAAGTAATTGGACAACTCCTGTTGTGGATTTCCTATCAAGATTTGCACTAGCATAATCACTATCTAAGTAGGATTCCAAGTCAAATGAAGATTCTCTAGGATACCAAAGGCCCAATTTGGGTTTGCCCTTTAGGTACCTAAAAATTCTTTTGACATCACTTAAATGAGAGGCTTTTTTTGGAGTGAATTGAAAAAATCCTAGAACAAGCACAGACTGCAAAACAATAATGTCAGGAGCCTAGAGCAGTTAATTATTAAGGATAGCCAATCATTGGACTATAGAATGAGACATAACATCAATGGCTTTCCCCGTCTTTGACTAATGGCTTTCTGAGGTCTCAATTGGTGTACTGGCAGTCTTAACACTTGCAAAGTCAAACTTCTTCAGGATTTTAGCAACATACTTATCCTGGCTAATAAAAATACCCTCTGGTTTCTGTTTGACTTGTAGGCCAAGAAAGAAAGTGAGTTCTCCCATTGAACTCATCTGAAATCTACTTTTCATCAAAGCCTCAAACTCATCACACCAAGACTTCTTTGTAGACCCAAAGATGATATATCCACATAGATTGAACTAAATGATATCTGTTTTTCTTTTTAGGAAGAGAGTTTAGTCCATTGTCCCTCTTCTATGATCCATTCTTCAACAAGAAAAGTGGCTAAAGTAGCATACCATGCTCTTGGAGCTTGATGTAACCCATACAGAGCTTTAACCACTTTGTAGACTTTCTGTGAATACTTAGGATCTTGGAAACCTGGTGGTTGAGACACATATACCTCTTCATCAATCTTGCCATAGAGAAAGGCACTTTTCACATCCATCTGATAGACTATAAACCATATATGAGGGCAATTTGCTAAAAGATCCTTATGGCTTCAAGCCTTGCCACAGGAGCAAAACTTCATCTTGTATATTCCTTCCTCGTGCTGTTGTGTCTGGAGAACCATCTTGCATTTGTTCCTGAAACAATCCTCTTTCATCATCTATTCGATACACCCACTTTTGGTACCGATGGCCTTTTTCCTATAGGCAAATTATAGGATCCTAACTTTTTGAGAAATCTCATACTGCAACAAGTCTTTTGAATAGCATCAACCCAGCCTTTCACTTCAAGAGCTTTGAAATCTTCTCTGGGTTCTGTTGGAGGATAGAAATCAAGCAAAAGAAACAATGATGTTAAGTCCTTTTGATTGTTTCTCCTTGGTTTTGAACATAAACTAACAAAAGCATGAGCTTTAGTACTTTCTATTTACTTTGCTTCTTGTTTGTATGCTGATGTTGGATTCCCTAGGATAAGTGCTGGACGGATGAAGAGTGGATTATTTTTTGATGTTGGGAATAGGACTAACATTTACAACTGTTTCCAAATTTGTGAGCTCAGCTTTCACCTCATCATCATAAGTTGAATGTGTAAAGATACCATCAGTAGCATCTTCATGAATATCCTAAAGTGGAGGGTATTTCAGAGTTATCTTCTTGTAGAATTGGTGGATTTAGTATGGCGTAATAACTGGTATGCTAACAGTATTAAACCTAGTTAGTAACGTCTAGCTTTAGCTGTTGTGCTTAACAGTACTAAAAATGTTAGTACTGGCTAGAAAAAATTTGCTGCCTCTGCCTGAGTAACCAAGTTCTGAGTTTCTTTTTCAAGATTCTCCTGAGAGCTTCAGCTTCCGCAATTAGCTTCCTTTTCATGCCTTTGAAGTCATTGCAAGACATTATAAGACTTGTTCTTCTTCTTGGGACTCCTTTTCTTTGTGACGTATAGGAATGCCATATTGGCAGTAAAACAGTCTTGATTCAGTTTCAACTTCTTTTTTCAGAATCCAGCACATTTTTGTCTTTTGTGCCTGATTTTGGTTAGTTTCTTGGTGACCTGCATGAAGGTTAGGTGATTCTCTGATCTAACAGAATGATAGTTCATAGATTCAGTCAAATAATCAAGGTAAAAGCCAATTTGTCCTTTCCCTGAAAAATTGGGTTTGTTCTCTAGAAGTTTATGTGCAGGGTTTTCTTCAACTATTTAGTTACTAAACTTGTTATACTTAAAAAGCCTTGCTTTGTTAGAGATCACCAACCAAAAGTCCCTATCGATTTTCCAGGCAAACTTGCCCAAGTGGTTATGTGGTTCAAGATGGTCCACATGGCACCCAAAGGTCTTATATAACTTATAATGGGTGTCTTTAGTTAAAAGTTCTTAAGGTGTCTTTTATTAGGATTGGTCATAAATACCTGTTTAGAACATAACAGCTAGTATAACTGCTTCAGCCAAAAATGTGTTAGGTAAAATTGATGTATCTGCAAGCCATAGGTCCTTGCATGCCTCAATAAGGGTCCTGTTCTTTCTCTCGCAACTACATTTTGTTGTGGAGTTCTGGCATTGCTGTATTCCCTCTTGATCCCTTTTAACCCACAGAATTCAATAATATCCCTGTTTTTAATTATGTTCCATTATCACATCTAATTGTCTTAACCTTTTGGATTCAATTGGTTTCTCTATTTGTCTTGTTAAGTCCTTAAGGATTTGCCACTAGTTTCATTCCTTAGTGCTTAAGAAAAATGTCCAACTAATTCTGCTTATTTCATCGAGTGTATCCATAAATTAGGTCTTATGGGTTTATGCTCTGACAGTGTAGGGTCCAAAAATTCATATGAAGAAGTTGTAGGTGTGGATAATAGAGCTAACTAACTGCCCTTACAAGAAGCTTGTGTTGCTTTCTTTTTTGACAAGCAAACACATGTGTGGTCATTTTGAAATAAGCTTTTATAGGTAAGGGCCTTGACAAGGTTTCCACTTTTATAGTTGTTTAGGTTTTTGAACTTTACAGGACCAAACCTCATATCCATAAGTTAGATTCATCAGTTGTAGGCCTTTGCATAAACAGCTAAATCTCTAAGGAAACATTGTTCTCTAAAATTGAAATGTACATATTGTTTTGTCTGGGGAACTTTATAGTTATATTTGGTTTTTATTAGGTAACTTAAATCAGGTAGGGAGACAAAACAAGACATTCAGAGTACAGTAAACAGAACCTTGTTCTTTTTAGTCACACATTTGTGACGCAGAAAGAGATGATGGCTGAAGTTCTTTCACAAAGCTTACTTCCTCAAATCTAACTTAAAGTTTCAATTTCCCTTTTCCAGTAATATAGCTTTATACCTCCAAAGGCCAAAAGGGCCACCATTAAAGTCTGGAAAGTCAGCATAGGTAAGCCCTTGTTCCCTGTCATGTGCTGGACTCCACTATCAATAATTCCCTTTATTCTTTGAGTTCTATTGTAGTTTATCTGCACATTTAAAAAGAAAGAGATTAGTCTTCTTAGGGACCCAAGCTATTGTGGGCTTGAGTCCTGCTAGTGGATCTTTGAAGTTGAACAATTTCTAAGACTAGATCCACATGTATGTGGAGAGAATATTATTGTTATATCCTTTTGTCTCATACAAAACCTGCTGAGGCCACTTACAGCGTAGTGGCCTATTTTACCCAATAGTACTAACTTGTATACCTTAGCAGTAGTAACCTTCTTCGGGTTGTGGAATGTGTTTTTTAGTTATGTTGTTTCTTTTGTAATGGGCTTTGATGATGGTAAATGCGTTTTTGGGAAATACATTTGTGGTCTAACACCATTATAATGGGCTTTACATATTAACTTTTCACAGCAGTGCTATGTTGTACTGTTATGCTGTTTATTTTTTGTCTAAGCAGTACTAATAAATGTTAGTACCGCTACGCTTCTTTAGCAGTTTTAAATGGATAGTTCCAGTTCTTGTGTGTTATGCCAAAGGAACCAAATTAATTTTGTTTATTTACCCTTTAAACATGTTCCATGTGGTTTACCTCTCCTTGTACCATTTACTTTAGGGACATATTTTGTTTGTTAGTTCAACCTTGTTTAGCTAATTTTTACATGATAATCACAATGTATCTTAATAAATGACTAAACTACCAAGACAATACATGCTCTTTCAGATAAAACTCATGCCCCAAATCTCTTTGGTTGTTAACCTTGGTTTTTGACTATGTTGTATAGGGACTGATTATTAACATTTTCCCTAGGAGTTTTTACTTGCTTCGTAGCAAAACTAGGTGTGTCAAGTCCTTTAGTTTGTACACGTCACACACTATATCATATTTGTTCATACTATTTATGATAGGAGCATCAGACATACCTTAGGTTGAACTTCTAATTTGATTCATTGACAAATGCGTTCGACACTAATTCAGGAAGGTTCTGTACTAAGGTTAGAAGTTACAGGTATCCAGTTCGGGGGGGGGGGGTGTGTTTGGGATTAGAATTCACTTGGTTGAGTCTTTTTGGACCATATGTATATTGTGAGTCATTCTATTATCAATATCAGGTCCAGAGGGCAAAAATTCCCTGTTCATGGGTGGGGGTATAATGCTTGGCCATTTCTCTAGCTTTATCAATCCTTTTTTTATTTAAAGGTGGATTTAAAAATCACCTTATTGTTTATAAGACACATTGGAAACTTCATTTTCATAGCTCAAATTCCCACTATTTCTGTAGTACCTACCGTGCCAAAAATTATTAATCTGGCACTCATATGATGATTTACAATTTTACCAGGATTTTTTGAAGAATGATTCCATTTATCTACTATTACTTCCAAATCATCTTTTTCTTTTTGAGCTTTAGCCAACAATTTCTTATGGTATGTTAGAACATCTATTATGCATCTAAATTATTTTCATAAATTTGATTTTTTGTTCATACAAAGTTGACCTGTTGGATGGGCAACTCTAATTGGTGCTTCCAATTTCTTAAGAGCTTGAGTATAAGCTTTATTTATTACACTAGCATCATAAGTTCTCTCTCTGAGCATTCATATAGTCTTTTTAGGTTAGATAAGACTCTTTACACTCATCGTGAAACAGGGAAAAGTTACAGTGTTTTTGATCCCGAGCTGTGTTGCTAGCCATGTAAAGCATAATTTCTTTATTTTTTGAATGGGTGTTGTCCAGTCAACACTTTCACCCTTCATATGTCACAATGCTTTATGACTCTTTCTTTCATTTTCCAGTTGTGCTCCATCTTTATTTGCAGGATTCTTCCATCCCTCCTTCTGTTATCTTCCTTTGTTTTCACTCTCTTGCCAAAATGCCTGTTTTTATGGCAGTTGTAGGCATTCCACCTTGGGTTTTATCAAAACCAATTGGTTCTTTTGCATTAAACTATACTTTCTACCTGTCTTTTGTTAGGAATTCTTTATTCTCATGGAGATCATTGCCACTTGCATTTTAAGTCCATTCTTCATGTTCATATTCATCAACTTGGTCTAAGTCTCATAATCCAATTTTAGGACAACTTGATGGACTTACAAGCAAGGAATATGATGATGTTTGTTCAAGCTTTTGTTTATGACCAGAAGTATTGGGGAAAACACCATCAAGCGGTACTAAACTTCTTTTTTATTGTTGGTGTTTTTTTCAGAAAGGAATGCTACATTTTGCAAAGTTGGAAGATGATGCAGAGATGTTAGAGCCTTTTACATCTTTCCAAAGAAGACTCTAGTTTGTTGTACAGTCTTCAAAACTGAGGACTGTCCCATACTCGGTTTGTTCCTCATAATTAAGGAACTTGTAACCATGAGAAGGTAGAGATCTTAGAAATTTATGGATTTGCTTCTTCAGTAGATACACCGGCTCCTGAATCTCTAGCTGACTGGAAGAACTTTGGAATCTATCTTAGCCTTTGTGATTCCACGTGTTGGATACAGTTGAATCCTTCAAATGTTGCTTCAAGATGTACTTTGCATCTTTTGTGGATTATCATTTTCCACAAATTGGATTTGATGACATATCACATTTCTTTTGAATCAGTATCTTATGGAATTTAGCTAGATGATCTTACTGGTTATGGCATTACAAGGTGGTCCTCGCCTTTTCTTTTTTCTTTCTCTAAGCCACTATTCTTCTGCTGAATTTCGCAGGAGGCAAAATTTTAATTTGTCCTGATATATCAGTTGTATTGACACAGGACCATTTCCATTTTTGGATTACCTCCCAAATTGATAGTCTGTATGGACGCCAAATAGTGTTCAACATATAGCCCAATATCATATAATCCCTTTTTGAGAAACAGGGAAGCTTGATGTTGAGATATATGAGGAGTTTGTTGTGTTGGTGTTTGTTGTTGTGTTAGTTGTGGATGGTGGTGGTGGTGGGATTTTCATCTTGTGTTTCCAGACTTGTTTAGTTTTGTTGGTTGGGAGATGATTAACTATGTTGTTTTCATCTGTTCTTTTATTCCAAAGTTTCTCAAAGGCCCTCTGATACCACTTGCAGGTTTCTTAGAAAACTGATGGCATCTTTGCAAGCCTATAAAGGATGATAGCCAAGAAGTATAATACAAATGATATGTTGAAACAATGTCTATGAATAAAATATGTTAATGCAGCCAGAATCTTAAACAGGTACTAAGAAGAACAAAGAACAATCTAAATAACAACTTTGTTAAAGTGTTCTGAGAATTACAGATGCTAACTTTGATAACTAGGTGTTCTGTTATTATCTTGTGTAGAAACTCTATGATCATTTTATCTAACTAATGCCTAGGGTTCTTTATATTCAAGGATATCCCTAAAAAGCTTACATATCTTTTTCTAAAATATCTCATAAATATCTTTTAAATATCTTCTCAACGGTACTAACTAACTTTCTACTAACGGTACTAACTAACTAACAGTACTAACTACTTTGTACTGTCAGTACTAAGTATAACTGACAGTACTAACTATTTGTACTGTCCGTACTAAGTTAAGAAAACATTAATCCTAACATTATTTAAGGATCTTTGACAAAGGTGCAGTGAGCTGTGAGAGCTACTGCTCATTCCTACTGCTCACAACTACTTCTCACGGCTACAGCTCACAGCTACTGCCCATAACTACAACTAACAGCTACTGCTCACAGCTTCTGCTACTTTTAACAAACACATCCCTAATTACCACACTTCTCTCCTCCTCCCTCTCTCCCATAGCCTGCCACCAAAATTTCTACTATCTTAAAGTAAGATTACATTCCATGATAAAGCTTACGAAAATATATTTTCACTAATGAAATCCTTTAAATATTCAAATAATGCAAATATTTATATTTTTCGAAGTGATCTTATCTCTATAATCAAAATTTATACTATCCTAAAATAAAGATTGCATTCCATATTAAAGCTTACGAGACAGTCGGTTGGTCGAATGTTGATATAAAAATACACAAAACACTATATAAATACAATACATTATTAAACAACTTAACCATTCTTGATCATCGATAATAAACCCTAAGTTGCAGTTTGATCGATCTTCCAATGGCTGATCAACAATGCCGTATCCATAAGAAATCAAAACAACCGATCTCTGATGACAACGAGCCTACATTATTCCAATAAAGAAGCAGAAAAAACAATGTCCCGTAGCCATATATCAGCAAACTCCACAAGTGTAAGTTCTTCTGGCTCACTTTCCATCACATAATAAATGTCTACAATGAATGTGACACATAGTTTTTAGAAAAAACACAATTATTACACTCTCAAATATTGCGTAACTTTTTTACATTATATTATATTTGTAGTAGGGTTTATGATGATCATACATGAATTTTAAAACAGGTTGTGACCAAAACTTTACTAGATGATGCAAACAGTGGTTACAAGAACAGAAATTTGTGTGTTCACCATTGTCGCTTGATATCATATTGGGAATGCTGGCTGTTGGAGCCGAAGGTCGAACTTTGGAACAACTTTTGGAATTTCTTGGACACGAAAGCATTGACAAGTTTCTTGCTAAGTCGCCAAGTTCTAAACTTTTCTAAAAAAAGTTATCAAACCCAAAAACTGGTCTTCAATGCAGTTTTGCAAATGGTGTTTGGGTAGACAAAAAAGTGGAACCTGTTCTGTCATCATACCAGAAGGTTCTTGAAACTATTTACAAAACAAAAGCCAGTTCTATAGACTTTAGAAACAAGGTAAAATCATCCAATACAGAGTATATATAACTATTAGACTTTTCTTTCTTTCTATTTTATATAATTTAACTTCAGCGGTATAAATATAATTTGGTTTATGCGTGAAGCGTGATGAAGCAGTTGACGTAATAAATTCATGGGTAAATAAGGAAACTAAGGGTTTGATCCGCTTCATTGTTGAAAATAGTGATTTGGATCAAGAAAGTGTAATGCTCATTGCGAATGCCATGTATTTTAAAGGAATATGGTCTAACCCATTTGACGCAGATGACACAACAAATAAAAATTTCCATCTCATAAACAGGGAGCAGGTTTCAGTCCCTTTCATGACTAGTGATAAAAGATTCGGCTATGATTCATTTGATGACTGCAAGATGATCAAACTTCCATATAAAAGTGATAAAGGAAAATCAAATAAGTTCTCAATGTATATCTTTCTCCCACATGAGAAAGCCGGGTTGAAGAAGTTGCTTCAAAATTTCCATTCTAATGATGCTTTATTTCATGGAAAATTTGACCTTACACGACAGAAATTTGATGAGCTATGGATACCCAAGTTCAAGATATCTTGTAAATTTGAAGCTAAAGATGTTATGAAACAAATGGGATTAACATTGCCTTTTGAAGAAAAGAATAAAGAACTTAGCGGGATAGTAGAGCCAGATGTTATGCTTTATGTGTCGAAAATACTTCAATTCTTATCACAATTAGGGTTTGGAGGCTATAAAAGGACCACACCCCTAGCTCAAACACATGACATACAAGCCTCAAGACTCCCAAATCAAATCTTTCTTCTCCTTTTCACTTATATAAGCCAATTATACTAAAACCCTAATTAGGTTTCTTGTTTTTCGGTTCTGCTTATTTTCGATGAACTATTTTGAGGGTTTTTTAGTGTGATTTGATCCCGCTAGTTCTACAGTAGATTCATAGTGTTGGTTTACCTGTTGTCAAGGCGTGATAATATTTAGAAGTTGCTAGGGTTTGATCTTTATGGTTTTCGGTTCATAGTTCCTTATTTCGGTTAAACCGAAATTGATAAAACCCTAGTTCTTTCTACCTGATTTTTAGTACAGATTGCAAGAGTGGTTTTGGGTACTTGATTCATGTTGTTTTGCGATACAAAGGTTGTTTGGGATATATATAAAGTAGTACTAGCATCCGGGCGCATTCGTTGGATGTGTTTGTGTGAGCATTCCATAGAGGTGGAAATTTATCCACTAGTTTTGGAAGCATTTTCTAGGTCTCGTTTTTTATTCATTTGCAGTTGACTTCAAGGGTTAGTTTTCTATATTAACCTTTTGTTTATTTATTGTGTGTTAATCGTATGCACCATACTTGATCCATATCCGCTGCGTACTCATAGTGTTAATAGTTAACAGTTTATCAAATCCCAACAGTGGCATCACGAGCCAACTCGTTTGGTGTTTTATGGGTTACACACATAATTAAACACGCTAGGGATACATGAAATCTGATTTATTTATTGTTTTATTGGAAAATTATGGCAATGATATGCAATCCTTGCCATAAATAATGAATAAACACCCAGGAATCAATTCTAATGTAACTTGATAAAAGAGAATAGATTAAAATCAAATGTTAATTAAGCTGCCATGTTATTCTATTCTTGTTTTATCTCGGCCTTAAGACTCACGCAATCATGCTATATGATGGATGTGACGATCTAGGTACTTTAGCAGAAAACCTAGTGAGAGTCTTACGGTTCTCCAATTGGGGAAGACTCTTTTGAGAACTCAAGGCATTATATGATTTATTGCTTTTAATATAAGAGCATGTCTTCACTTCTACTCTAATTTTCTATGTGTTTTAATTGCTTATATGTGATATGCCATGTGATGTTCAATATTTACAAAATAGACTTTATGAAACTCTTAAAAACAGACTTATAATTATAGAGAAATTTATATTGAACATGTCTAATATTACACACATAAGCATACTCCTTGTGACCAGTTATGTGTTATTTGCGAAACAGGGGTTTTTAGACAAATTTAATACGAACATTAAACTATGAAATTTGATTTGTTGTGTAATCTTAGTTTTTATGTGCGCAATATGGGGTTTAATTGATCTTTAATCTTTTCCCGCCCCACTACATGCTTCGGCATATGAGGGAATTATTTGAATTACTTGTGTCTTTGGACGCATGTAGGAGTATAATATAGGGTTTGATCAATTTGTAATTCCGCTATATTGGCAACTATAAAACTAATGTTAACAAAAGGGGTTTCTTAACATATAATAGCATCATTAGTCAATTGGAAGTACGGCTCACCCATTATGGATAAACTATAAGAGAAGTTTAAGGCGGGTGTAACTAAGGTTCCCCAAAAGAAGTCAGGTTTTTAATACACTTCGCGCTGACCTGTCCGCTTCTTTGTGGGTCTAAAAAGGAGCTACCGAGAACATTTGACAAAATGATGTCTATACCAAAAAGGTTAACAAAATGTTTTCTTAACTTTGTGCTACAAGTTGTTTTGCATGCTTCTTGTACATGATTTTGTCACATTTATGTGTATACCTTTATGTGAAATTTTAAGTCTATGCCAGCCAAAACTAGAACACGTGCATTTGGATTATCTTCTCTGGTCAAACCTCAGGGCCTTTCCAACCCATGGAATTTTTTTTCCATTGGTCAGACTTTTGTCAATTTTATCACGTTCTTTTTTGGTGGACTTAAATCGAGTTACCTGGTTAGACCTCGGACCCGAGGCATAAGATGAGACCAAATATGCTTTTGACCTTACTATAAGAGTTACTAATGTCGTTAGTCTTATAAATCTAAGATTTGCATCCGATGCAATTAACGCTCGTCGCTTACATCTTGCCTCACTTGTTTACACGTTGGTCAGACCTCCGGTAATAAATGGGAGGTCAAGTCGGATCTTAGTCTTATGAGTAATTAATTGGATAGTTAATTCTTTTAAGAATTTAATTATCGACAATACTAATATTTGAGCTTTTTCTAATTGTAAATGACAACCTTGTCCGCTAACAATTCGGTCTTTAAGGGTTTCTTCGAGAAGCAAAAACTGACTGGACCCAACTTTATTAATTGGTATCGACAACCTAGGATTGTACTATCAATTGAGGATAAGTTGAATTATCTAGAACAACCACTTCCTCCTGCTCCTGTAGCTCCAGAGGGTCAGCTAGTTGCTCCTGAAATCACTGCAGCTCATACTGCTTAGATTAAAGGATCAAAAGAGATTGCTGGACTCATGCTCATGACCATGGAACCAAAGATCCAATAAAATCTAGAAAACCTTCATGCTTATGAGATGTTACAAGAGTTAAAAACTCTGTTTGCTCAACAAGCAGAGTAGGAGCTTCTTCAGACTGTGTGAGAATTTCACTCTTGCAAGTAGTAAGAAGGGCAGTCTGTTAGCTTGTACGTTTTGAAAATGAAGGGCTAAATAGACAATCTAGATCATTTGGGGAACCCCGTGTCACTTAACCTTAGAGTGAGTCTCATTTTGATTTCAGTACACAAGGAATTTGATAGTTTTCTGCAGAATTACAACATGCACAGCATGGGGAAGACAATTAATGAGTTGTATGAAGAAAAAGAACACAGCTTCAGGAGCTAGTGGTTCAGGTATCTTCACTATAGAACTCAATACTTTCCTTAATATATCATGAATCTATGACACTGGTTGTGGTACTCATATTTGTAATACAAAGCAGGGTCTAAGGGCAAGTAGGAAACTGAAGCAAGGGGCTCTTAGCTTGTACGTGGGCAACTATCGATGTGAAGCTGTTGAAGCAATTAGCGTTTTTCATTTATGTCTCCCGAGTGGATTAGAGATTGTTTTGAACAATTGTCATTATGCTCCCTCTATTACTAGAGGAGTAATTTTAGTTTCACGGTTGTACGAAGATGGTTTTGTTAACTGCTTCGTGAATAATACAATTAAAGTTTCTAGGAATAACATGGTTTATTTTAGTGCTATCCCAAGGGATGGTATTTTTGAAATTGATTTGTCTAATCTTATGCAAATGATAGTTCTATGTATGCTGTAAGCAACAAAAGAGCCAAGTTAGACTTGGACTCTGCTCTCTTGTGGCATTGTCGTCTTGGACACATTAGCAAGAAACGCATTGAGAAGTTGCAACATGATGGACTTCTCAATTCAACTGACCTTAGGGCTTTTGAAAAATGCGTCCCTTGTATGTCTGGAAAGATGGCAAGGAAACCTTACACACATCAAGTGGAAAGGGCCAAAGATCTACTTGGACTAATACACACCGATGTATGTGGCCCATTTAAGATCATGTCAAGACAAGGAGCAAGCTACTTCGTCACTTTCACTGACGACTTTAGTCGTTATGGTTATGTTTACTTGTTAAAGCATAAACATGAAGTGTTTGAAACTTTCAAAGTGTTTCAAAAGGAAGTAGAAAATCAACTCGGTAAGACCATAAAATCGCTACGTTCTGATCGTGGGGGCGAGTATATGAGTCAAGAGTTTTTGGATCATCTAAAGGATCATGGGATTATCGCCCATCGTACTCCTCCTTACACACCACAACACAATGGTGTGTCGGAGAGGAGAAACAGAACCCTACTAGATATGGTTCGATCCATGATGAGTCAAACAACTCTTCCAAAGTCCTTTTGGGATTATGCTCTTGAGACTGCTGCACGCATTCTCAATATGGTTCCAACTAAGAAGGTTGAAAAGACACCATACGAAGTATGGCATGGGCAAGCCCCTAAGCTGTCTTACTTAAAAGTCTGGGGTTGTGAGGCACTTGTTAAGCGAGATACTCTTACCAAGCCTGACAAGTTAGAACCCAGGTCTATTAAGTGTATCTTTGTAGGATACCCAAAGGAAATAATGAGATATTGTTTCTACTACCCACCCGAGAACAAAGTCCTTGTTGCTCGGAATGTTGAATTCCTAGAGAATAGTCTTAGAACTCAAGAAGCAAGTGGGAGTTTAGAAGATCTTGAAATTATTCAAGAAGAAGATACGAATCCTTCTATAGATACTAGCTTACATCATGAAGAGGATAATCTAGAAATAGATGAACCTCAAAGTGATATCATTCCTATTTCTAGGTCCATAAGGACACAAAATACCCCAAATTCAATGTGCTTATACTTCGATGCTAATGAGCATGAGTTAGGGGATCTTGGTGAACCCGCTAACTATAAAGCTACATTGTTAGACCCTGAGTCTGATAAATGGCTGAGTGCTATGAATGTGGAAATGCAATTCTTGAAAGACAACGAAGTTTGGGACTTAGTTAATCTTCCTTCTAAAAGCAAAACCATTGGCAACAAGTAGCTCTTGAAGAAGAAGACCAACATAGATGGAGTTGTACATACCTATAGAGCTCGTCTTGTGGCGAAGGGCTATACTCAAACCCCAGGGATTGATTATGAGGAAACCTTCTCTCCTATTGCAGAATGTTGATCCCAACCAGATCTTGCAAACCTTATAAAAGGGTTAGTTGTATTGAATAGTTCCAAGACAACTATGCTAGAAACTTTATTGATACTAAGAGTATGTGGAATCTATTCTTTAGTACTTAGAAGAATATCAATGTAATAGTAAACTGTAATGCAATATAATGAAGGAACAATGAATATAACCAAAAAGCTTCAATATTATTATGATGAATAATACGAGTACTCTGTCTAGTACTAGGGTTTACAACCTTGAAGCTACAAACAAAGATTGATTGATATATCTAAACCATAACCTAGGATCTCCTTTTATACACCAAGGAGTCCTTTACAAGATGACTACAAATCTTCTAAACTTCTATAGGATATCAACATATCTTCTAACTATATAGGATATACATTGAATCAATCCATATATATCATAAAACACACTTTTATCTCTTTAACAGTTGTAATCTTCATCCAGCAGTATTAAGTTTAGTACTGGCAGTACTAACTTTTTTCTGACAGTACTAACCAGTTAGTACTGTTAGTTATATCTTGAGCAGTATTAAGTATTGGCTTGGCAGGACTAAGTGAGTAGACATTTAATTCCCAACAATCCTCCCCTAAACTTGTGATTTACCTTCACATCATCAAGTTTCTTGAATGAAACCTTTTTGAGAGGATTATTCTAAACATTCTTCTACTTCTGCAGTTGAGACCTTATAAACCTGAGAAGTTCAAATGCCATTTCACTTTCTTGATCAACCTCTAGTCTTCTACTTAACATCCTTGAAAGAATTTCTTGAGTAAGAGGATATTTCTTCTCTATCATCATGTGAATAGCAATTCCATTATGCATCAGCAACATATGAATTCCACATGAGTCAAATAATCTCTAGCTTATCAAGTTGTAGTCCTGTTGATTCTTCCATATTTCAGCTTCTTCACTAGGCTTAAATATGATCTTTAGATCTCCCCAAAGTAACAAGTCGTATCCTTATGGACTTGTTGTATCATACCTTTCTTGTTCCAATCTGTGTAGATCCAGCACATCTTGCCTATCAAAATCATCAAGCATTTTACTGAATATTTTGTAATTTTTAGAATTTCCATCTGCTTTGATGATTTGATAATACATCATATTTTCTGTCAAAACATGTGTCTTCCAATCAACTATTGGGTATTTAGTAGCCAGAGACTCAACACCAATAGCAATATCATCCCTTGGAACTACATCCACACTATCTCTAAGCTCTTTCTTCTCAGCATCATCCTCTAGTTTCTGTTTCTTGGCATTGTCTTCATCAGAATCTTTTCTTGATCTCTTTTTACTAGACATTTGTTGAAAATCAAATCCAGGTCTCTTCATCACTTCCTTTTCAATCTTAGAATCTTTAGGTACAAACACATTATTTTAATCCCATACTCTTTCAAATATAGGTCTAATATCTTCATAGCTCATTCTCTTGAAATGACTCTACTTGTATCCTCCTTAATTCTTTAAATATATACACATATTCTTCCTTACTTCAGCTTTAGAGAAAGATCTATTTTGAAGTGCATGATATCTTAGCACAGTAGGATCACTCCAATCAATATCATGGGCTTGATCAACTTCAGCTACAACTTCTTGTTCTTGTCTTGCTCTATCAAATTCTTCTTGTAACTATTTAGCTATTTTTGCATCCCTAGCAATCCTTTAGTTTTCTTCTTAATTAATCTATTCTTGAAATCTAATAGCTTCTTCATGCCCAAGTCTTTCTTGCTCTAGTTGCTTCTTTGTCTTCTTCTGACCAGATTCATCTTCTTTCATAATAGCTTTTCCTTTATCTTTTCTCTTCTCTGCACTCCTTCTGATGTACACTAAATTTGCAGCAGCAGTACTAACTTCAGGAGTCGCACTAGCAGTAGTAACTGATATGTTAGCAGTACTAATTTCTTTTTCACCCTTTTCACCACTACCAAGATCTTCCACTAGTTTAGTAGGCTCTTCTTGATCTAAAAGTATCTCAGTATCAGCACTAGTCCTCCCCTAAATCTCAGCATCCTCTTGAATCTATGAAGTTTCTTCATCTTGTACCAATGAAATAGAGGGGTTTTGATCAATATCATTAATTCTCCTCCCCTATTTGGAAGAATCCTCCAAATCTTCTTCAGTATCAGATATAACCACATTTGCCCTTCTTCTAGGTTGCTTTAACTTAACTTTGTGTTCCAACTTCTTCACCCTCATGATGAGCTACCATATACCTTCTTGGTTTGCTTTAAATCTTGCTCCAAGCTTGCCACTTTTGTTAACAATTGGGTACAAAGAACCGTCAAGGTTAGTGGATAGCAATGCACGACTAGGAGTGGTGTGAGCCTATGGAGGGGCACACCCATAAAAACATTTAGAGCGCGTTATGTTACTTCACGAAACGAATCTAAAGTAAACCGTTTGGACACAAAATGACCTAGACAAGAATCCCATAGATATCCTTATGATTTGGCCAGCTATAGAAGGCTAGAGAAGGTTCTTGGGAAGTGTCTAGGTTCATAAGTGAAGATAAAGAGAGTTAATAGAGTTGTGATAATGGATGGGAGTGTAATTTCACAACCTTATCATGGATTAGGGATTTGTGCTAATAAACCCACACCCTAAGCTCATCATTCCCACAAAACACAACTTTTTTTATTTTTTTTTAGAAAATTAGAGAAATCAGTTCCACTCCTCTTCTCCACAAAACACCCGCAACCACTAAACCCTTATTAGGGTTAAGTCATTTTCGGTTCACCTTTTCTACTTCTGTTCTTATTCGGTTGATCCAATTAGGGTTAATCGAATTGTGATTTGATCCCAAGGCTGTTCTAGTGGGTGGTGTTCGTGGGTTTACAGTTTACCATGTTGTCAATGAGTGACAACCATTATATTCGATTAGGGTTTGTGTTTTGGTGTAATTCGGTAGGATCTGTTCTATTTCGGTTACAACCGAATTAGACCAAACCCTAATTTATCTTTCTGTATTTCGGTTCATTAGCAAGGGTGGTTTTTGGTGATTGGTTTACAGAAGGTATAGCATACAAAGGTTGTATTGGGATACACGTGGAGTAGGACTAGCATCTAGGCGTGCTTGTTTACGTGTTTGTGTGAGCACTCATAGAGGTGGCCACTTAGTCACTCGTTTCTTATTCTTGGTTTCTATTAATTGCTGGTGTCTATAAGGGTATGTTCCTATTTACTCTTTTACAATCCTTATTGTGTTTTATATGTGTGTTAATTGTTATACTAGACTAGATCTATCTGCTGCGTACTCGTTAGAGTTAAATTGGTTAACTTGATTGTTAAATTCCAACACCAAACATTGACCTGGTAGTCTTGAAAAGATGTCGAACATGATGTTTGAAGGTAATCTATCCATGATCGATCTTTGGATTAAAAGAATTATGATTATGATGATTGTGTTGGTGATATTTAAGTCCAAGATAAGAAATCTATGTAATGGTGGACGAAAACCAAAAATTATATATTAGGCAACAGATTATAAGCCCAAGCCGCATTTGGTATCGGTCTGACTTCATGTATTACCTTTATACATATCGCAATAATAAAACGTAATCTTGTTTGTTAGCAATACATGGAAAATCTTAACGGACCCGAACCCACAAAGGTTTAGGGCCATGACAATCAATGCCTAAAAATATATATTAGGCAACAGATTATAGGCCCATCACCACAAACTTTGATATTTGTATGTCGGGTTAACTTTTTGCAATTGTAAAAACACACTAACATAAACATTATTATTGATTAACATATTGGATCATGACATCATACTGTTTTTAAAGCAATTTCAACACCGCGTATACATACAACTATTAACATGTAAAACCAACCCGGCCTGATTTCTCTTTTCGGCACATTCAAATGTCCAACAAACTTATAGTTTTTGCCTTAACAGTTTGTATGCAAACGAGAACCCTCAGGTAGTCCCAACGGTGGATCCGTTACATTTAGAGTTTATCAACATCAAACAACCCCCATTCTTTGATACAACATCTATCCCAATCTGAAACTAGCCTATCTTTTTTCCGACTCATTTGATACTCTCCCGTTTGGACACACCAATACTGCACCTGGTATAAGACTGTCCCCCACTACTTGCAGCCACCGCTATATGAAACAAACCCCAACTAAAATCTTCAGAAACATCCACAATCGTCCAATACTCATTTGACACAACTCCATTATCTAAAACACTAAAATAAAACGTACCCGCCACTTTCCCTCTTTTTACTCTATACTTTCGTCTCCTCCAAACTGACCTAGCATCCAATGTTTTAACTTGAAAAACGGGTTCATACCAAAACGAGCCCTTTGCTTTTCCCCTATAGAAAAGCTGGTATTGACACGGGAACTGATGAGTGACACTTCAAGATAATTAAGTGTCTTGTCAAGTATTTACCAACTGAAAATGTGATGAAATGGATAATGAAGAATTCAGTCTTTATCCAAAATCAAGATAAACATGGTAATTTATTCTGAGGATACAAACATGTAGTTTATTTTCTGATATCGTTTTGCAGAGAGGCGGCTTGCTGGGAGCTCTTCACAAGTGGATTTGTTTGATATAGGTTTAAATGGTGACCTATTGATACAACGAAACACCTGTCCCCCCACACAGGATTAAAATCGAAATAGTAAGTCAGAAGAAGTTGATTTGTTCGCTGATGCTGCTTTCGTATCTACACCAACAAGTGTCGCAGCACCTGGGTCTCAGGTAAACTCAAGCTTGTACTTTGTAGATCTAGTACTGAGTCATGAATAACTTTTTGTACCCCTATTATACAGTTAGGTTGTGTAGTGGTTACATTACCAAATTAATTATTTTTGGCATGGTGTGAGATTGTGCAAACACTCCCAGCGTAAGATTTTTTATTTTTTTGGACAAATCTAGCAAGTGAATCTGTCGTGAACATGTCCATATAACTATAATGGTTGTGGGGAAGCCAAGAATGTAGATCTGACGATTTGGGGATTGTTGGCTGTCTTTTCAAGCGGTAACCGAAGAAAATGGACAAAGGACTACCAAATTTCACTGCATATGGGTAGAAGCGATGGGGTGCAGGATCGGGGGCTTTCTACGGTTAAATCCACTGTTTATTCAACTTCAAACAGAACGACATACAAGGATGGAATTTTTTTTCTCTAGCCTTAGCTTCCAAATCCAAAAGTAAAATTTTTAATCATTCCAAGAAGTTTTTATGCAATAACTTACTTTAAATATATTTGAATACAATACGAGTGTGAGAGATGATATGGAGTGAGTGCTTTAAATGTACTACTAAGCTTAACAATTATCTATACCCTGGTACAATTCAAACGAGACTTTTTTGAAGGCGTTTTAACTATAGGTGATTGCTGCATTCATATAAACTCCAAACATCACCGTCGAAAAGAAATAAGACACCCAATCTCCCATAATGTACCCTGTAGTACTTTCAATATACTTCTGTAATTTCTGTAATGTATTACCCTAAAACTCTTATAAGGGTGAGGTTTGTGTTTCTGGTAGTATACACGATTGATTAAATAAATCAAATCTTAAACCTGGGGGATATATAAAGTCGTAATCACAGTATTATTGTATCAGATTATGCTTGAACTAATAGTTCATAACACATGATAGTCCGTCTCTCTCTTACATCTGATAATATTTTTTTTTTCTCTCTAATGTTATTTTTTGGAAATAATTATTCTTACATACGACTAGTTAACATTAAACACAATAGAACAAGCTTAATAGGTAACTTACAATCTAGGCGAATAACATAAAAGCCAACAAGACACAGTTATGATGCACACCATCCCACATAGGTCGTCCTCGCCACCACTCCAGCCTTCAAAAGCTTCAACACTAAAAAATACTTGCAAAACACAGGGATAGAGCATTAGACAACGCAAGCGCATAGCGAAGGTGAGTGATGGGTCATGTTGCACTTCTATGTTTGAAACATGTTAACAGGGACACAAGTTTTATATTTCAACATTAAACTGGACCTGCACAGAATATTAAGCGTCTCCAAAAGAGAATTTGTGGGAAGGGGGGGTTTTGGTGGTATATTGGCCATAGACTGGCTGCCGCGATATGTAACCGCCCCCTATCTAACACTCCTTTAAAACATATTTGTGGCCACAAAATTAGCAAATCATACCGTTAAGCTAGAGTCATATATATATATTATTTGGTGAAGGGTGAACATTATATTACTATAACCAATAAACAAGATTGTACAAAGAGCATTACCACAGGTTGGTTTATACATGCCTAAAAACTAACTAGTTGAAGCTTATTCAGAAGTAAAAACTTGAACACATTGATCACCTTATTAATACACCTAACAATACCAAGTCCAACAATGACACTGCATGAACTAGGCCTACAATGGAGAAAACCTCTGAACGGATGCTACATTTCCAAACCATGGAACCAACCAATTCCTAGATGTCCCAATCAAAAACATCCTCAAACGATTCTATACATGTAGGCGTCAACCATGTGCAGAGTAAAACTTAAAAACTCCAGTTCCTTGAGACTTTTTGTAAAGGGATATACCCGGTGAATATATTAACGGTAAAAAATTATAGTAATACCTAATAGTACAGAATCTGAATCTGACATTAAATGTAATAAACCGAGCTGAGTAAACGCTGGGCAAAGCTTTCTTTTAAAATCTGTTTTCTTCATCCTTAAGGAGATTATGATGCCATCCATCGGATGGAAAACAGCTTATTTTAGGATGCATAAAAATGTTCAGGGGAAATCCATCATCCGGACCAAAAATGTTGGTTTTATGTAGAACGCCACTTTTGAGATTGTAAACGAAGAAATTATACCATCCATAGGCTTGGTTTCGTATTAACATATCCCCATCTTTATTCCAACACCCTAAAACCCTTTTGTAGCCATAAGGAACAATTTCTTTTTTAAACCGACAGTGTGCCACCCATTCTTTCTGCTTCAATACCCAAACCTCTCCATGGTCGTAACACACACAAATCCAACTCAACACCAACACACATTTTAGATCAACCAAGTGATCGTTAATTACAAGCTATAAAGTTTCTCCATAAAATCACACAGTGATCACACATATCTGTTGTGGAGGAATCAATCAGGCCAAATTTTTCTTTTTCTTTCCTACCATCAAACCGAATTATCAGGTCTTATCCCACCATCTTCCGTTTTGGATGTCAATATATGACTAACGAACTAACCAATGCAACAAACCATTAGCAAATAAACGGCTCCATCCGTTATACATAAGGTGTGACTTGGGGTATTTCCTCCCGCCACGGAGTTGTGCCAAATAACATGCCGACCATTGTGCATAGTAATATTTTCCTCACCACATCATGGATCACCTGGTGGCGCATAATCTTATAAGTCATAACCAAACCATCTTCAAAAAGTGGTTAGGTTGAAGCATCAAAAACCAAGGCCCACATTGACTGTTGGAACATAGGGGTTCAACAAAAACCTGCTGGAGGAAGGAGGTGGAACCATGAAACATTCATTCCTTAGAGATGGACCAAACCACTAGGATATGAGGACAATAGATCAATTGTCATCTGACAAACAAAATCAGAGCCAGAGAGCCCATTGCAAGACCTGGTGGACCTCGAAAAATTTCACATAAGAAACGAAGATTTCAGATAGTAGAATGTATTCTTTTTTTATCGCAAGAAACTCCAAAAACGTTCCTTCTTTGTTCTTTTTCGTCCAATAGACGAAACTACCTTAGTACGAGGTCAGGAGATTCCAGTATGTTTTAGGATTCAATGACAAGGAAGCAAAAAGCTTAGGGACAGTTCGTATAAACATAAGAAGGTGAGGTGGCTATGGTATAATTAATTGGAGGTGTTAAAGGTTACATCACTACTTTCTTCTTTTGTCTCTTCAATTCTCTGCTTGACTTCTATGGTGACGTTCGACCTCGTATACGTTCATCTCAATCATGAACAATCATAAGGTAAGGATCATTAAACGTAGTTGCCATTGCCCTGCCTGGTTGTCCCAATGCTTTTGATACACATCGGAGAACGAGGCTAAACATTTTAACGTGGTGTGGTAACTCTTGAAAGTGTCGCAGATGATGCTGTGAAGGTAAACTATCCAAGATCGTGATCTTATGTTAGAAAACATTAAAATTATGGATGATGATTAATTATATGAGAAAAAAAGAAGAAAGTAAATACCATGTTTTTGTTAAAGTAACCCTAAATTATTTAGTATTAGTGTAAGGCCCCCCGCCCGAGCCCGTTTGGAGGTTCGGTCCATTAATGTTAGACTATATATATAGTTGGGTGGGTCATTAAATTAATTCACATGAAACTCTAACATAGGACCGTAACTACGAGAACAAAGACAACTCGGTCCTAAAAAAAATAACGTTTGTGGGTATGAAATACACAGAGTCCAAAACAAGTTTATATTTTGAATGTCGGCGTAGATTTACTTATATTCAATGTTACAAAAAGCACCTTTACCCAAAAGGGCAAATGTAATCCAACTATGTCATTTTTTTTTTTGTTAATGAGGGTAACCCATACCAATCCATCTATCACTTTTCTTGTTTTTTGTTTTTTTTGTTTATATTTGTTAAATAATGTAACGTATCCAAACAAAAACTTGTAAATTCTTATACCTATTCAGATGTATTCTTATTCTTTTATTACTAATAATAATTTGAGGGGGGGGGGGTGCCGTTATAAAACCTCCACTTTTATGCAAAACACAAATCCGATAGTAGAAGTCCAATAAACCCTCCCTGACCCCCACCCGCACCCCAACCCGAAAAACCACAACCCCACGGAACCAACAAAAACTCCCCCACACCCCCCAACAACCCCCAACCCTCGTTACCCTCTCCTAATCCCAGTCCTGCCCTAATTAATCCCGGCTCCCCTCCCCCCGAACTAGCTAGCCCAAAGCCCTACCATCAATAGATATAAAAAAAACACAAAATAACTGTATAAATTGCCCCTTAGATGATTCTAACGAGGTGCAAAAATACAAGCAATGTAAAAAATTATTTATTTATATATATCGTTTTTCAGTTATACGAGCAATAAACCAAAAAATCAAAAAAATATAAATATATTTTTTATTTATCGGTTCAGTTTACGAGCAAAAATGGGAATAAATAAAATTTCAAAGGGGTTACTAAAATTTTATAAAATTTCGTTTTCAGTTATTAACGAGCAAGATAATAAAACAAAAATTATAAATTATATATTATATTTCGGTATAAGTTTAAGAGCAAAATAAACAAAAATTTAAAAATTTAAATTTTGATTTAGTATCGGTTTCAGTTTACGATCAATACTAAAAAAATTAAAAAAATAAAAAAATTAAATTTTTATTATTCGTTTTCAGTTCGAGCGATAATAAAAAAATTAAAAAACATTATTAATTTTTTTTATTTCGGTTTCAGTTTACGAGCAATAATTAATTAAAAAAAATTAAAATTTATTAAATTTTTTTAATTTCGGTTTCAGTTTACGAGCAATAATAAAAAAAAATTAAAAAATAGAATTTTTTATTTCGGTTTACGTTTCAGAGCAATAAATAAAAAAAATGTTAAAAATTAAAATTTTTTTTCATATCAGGGAGAGTCGCGTGCGGACACATCAACACATAAAAAAAATTAAACATTTTATTAGGTTTTTGGGTTGCTTTTTACGGGGAGCGATAATAAAAAAAATTAAAAAAATTATTAATTTTTTTTAATTTCGGTTTCAGTTTACGAGTAATAAAAAAAAAATTAAATTATTAAATTTTTTAATTTTCGGTTTCAGTTTATGAGCAATAATAAAAAAAAATTTAAAAAAATTATTTTTTATTTCGGTTCCATTTTACCAGCGATAATAAAAAAATAAAAATTATAATTTTTTTTTTATCTCGGTTTCAGTTTACGGCAATAATAAAAAAAAATTAAATTTATTAATTTTTTTTATATTTCTTTTTTATTATTGCTCGTAAACTGAAACCGAAAATAAAAAACGGTATAAACCATGTATTAAAATGTGTTGTAAAAACTGTATACATTTTAAAATTACTTGAAAATATATTTTGTAACATAACTGAATTGAGTTAATTTCAAACAGTCGTTTAGCATAAAGGACTATCCGATGACAACAGTCTCGTTAGTTAAATGGACTAACGTTGCAAATGAGAGGAAACAACTACAAAAATAGGTCGAAATTTCAATTGGATACCTACAATAACAAAAAAAAAAAGTGGTTACAAACAATAACAAAAAATGACAAGTTTGAGATACATTAGCCCTTATGAAAATTCTTATAACATGTGTCAAAAGACTCCCGAACATCAAATATAAAATGTTTGACTGTTTATACATACACACACGTATTTTTAGGACCGAGTGTGTTTGTGAGTTCGGTCCATTAGAGTTTCCATGACCCAATATATATATAGTCTACCCTAATGGACCCGAACCCTCAAACGGGCTCGGGCCTTACCTAATACTAATATTTAGGTTTTCTTTAACCAACCCATGGAAAAATCTTCTTTTTTTTTTTTCACTATAAATATCAACACCATAATTATAATGTTTTAACCTAAAGATCGATCATGGATAGATTACCTTCAAGCATCATCTGCGACATCCTTTCAAGAGTACCACGTAAATGTTTAGCTCGTTCCCGATGTGTATCAAAAGCATGGGGCAACTACGTTAATGATCCTTACCTTATGATTGTTCATGATGAACGAGTCATAGAAGAACCTACACCCATCCTATACCATAGCCACCTTTCTTATGATAAAAGAACAGTCCGCAGCTTATGCTTCCATGTCATTGAATCTAAACATACTGGAACTCCTGACCGTACTTACGTGTTGTGGCCGAAAGAAGGCCCGTTTTTGGAGTTTTTGCGAAAGAAACATCTATCTGAATCTTCGTATGTGCAATTTCGAGTCCACAGTTCTTGCAATGGGCTGATTTGTTTGTCAGAAGACAAAGATTATGTCATAACCTCGTTGGTTGTGGTCCATCCTCTAAGGAAAGAATGTTACAAAAGGTCCACCTCATTCTAAGCTTTGTGACCCCCTAGTCCAACATCATGTGGGCTATGGTTTTTGATGCTTCCACCAACACGTTTTAAGATGGTTTTGTGTTTTGAGACTAAAGATTATGCGCCACCAGTGACCATGATGAGGGTTGAGGAAAAAATTCTTATGCACACTTGGGAGCATATTAATAACGGCACAAACTCGAGGCGGGACATACACCAAGACCCCACCAAAACGTATAACGATAGGAATCCGTATTTTGGTCAAAAGGAAGATTAGCATTGGTTAGTTATGTCATATTGACAACAAAACCGAAGATGGAGTGCATCCCCTTAATATGGTTTATGAAGAAAAAGAAAAATATGGCCTGATTGATCCACCCAACAGAAAATTTTTGATTATGTAAAACTATAGCTTATAATAACATCACATAGTTTGATGCTAAAAGATTGGGGAAGTTGGATTTAGGTAGTGTGTTAACTGACCATGGAGGTTTGGGTATTGAAGCAGAAAGAATGGGTGGCACACTGTCGGTTTAAAAAAGAAATTGTTCCTTATGGCTACAAAAGGGTTTTAGGGTGTTGGAAAAAGACGGGGATATGATTAATCACGAAACCACGCCGAAAGTGAAGGTATAATGATTTCTTCGTTTACAATCTCAAAAGTGGCGTTCTACATAAAACCAACATTTTTGGTCCGGATGATGGATTTCCCCTGAACATTTTTATGCATCCTAATAAGCTGTTTTCCATCCGAGGCATTGGCTCAAATTCCTTCCCGATGAAGAAAACAGATTTTAAAGAAAGTTGCCAGCGTTTACTAGCTCGGTATTACTATAATTCAGATCCAGATTCTGTACTATCTAGGTATTACTATAATTTTTTACGTTAATATATTCACCGGGTATAATCCCTTTACAAAAAGTCTCAAGGAACTGGAGTTTTACTCTGCAATGGTGACGCCACCATGTATAGAATCGTGAGGATGTTTTGCATTGGACATCTAGAATTGGTGTTCCATGGTTGGAAATGTAGCCATCCTTCCGAGGTTTCTCCATGGAGGCCTAGTTCATGCAGTGTCATTGTTGGACTTGGTATTGTTAGGTGTATTAATAAGGTGATCAATGTGTTCAGTTGTATGTTTAAGTTTTTACTTCTGAATAAGCTTCCACTAGTTAGTTTTTAGGCATGTATAAACCAACCTGTGGTAATGCTCTTTGTACAATCTTGTTTATTGGTTATAGTAATAATATAATGTTCACCCTTCACCAAATAAAATATATATATGACTCTAGCTAACGGTGTGGCCACACATATGGTTTTAAAGGAGTGTTAGATAGGGGCGGTACATATGCGCGCAGCTCTATGGATCTTTTGGAGATGCTATTCTGTGCACGTCCAGTTTAATGTTGAAATATAAAACTTGTGTCCCTGTTAACATGTTTCAAACATAGAAGTGCAACATGACCCATCACTCACCTTCGCTATGCGCTTTGCAGTTCGTCTAATGCTTACTGTGTTTTGCAAGTGTTGAAGCTTTTGAAGGCTGTGAGTGGTGGCGAGACATGTGGATGGTGTGCATCATAACTGTGTCTTGTTGGCTTTTATGTTATTCGCCTAGATTGTAAGTTACCTATTAAGCTTGTTCTATATTGATAATGATAACAAGTCGTATGTAAGAAAATTATTTCCAAAAAGTGAGAAAAAAAATCATATCAGATGTAAGAGACGACTATCATGTGTTAAGAAGCTTTTAGTTCCGCTAATCTGATACAAAATACTGTGATTACGACTTTATATATCCCCAGGATACAAGATTTGATTTATTTAATCAATCGTGTATACTACAGAAACAAACCTCACCCTTATAAGAAGTTTAGGGTAAATCATTACAGAAATTAACCGAGTATATTGAAAGTACACAGGGTACAATATGGGAGATTGGGAGTATAATTTCTTCGAAGGTGATGATGGCCGTCATATGAATGCAGCATCACCCATAGTAAAACGCCTCAAAAAAGTCTCGTGAATTGCTACCAGGCTATAGATACTTGTTAAGCTTAGTAGACATTTAAACACTCACACCAAATCATCTCTCACACTCGTAATCAAATATATTTAAAGTAATTGCATAAACTTCTTGGAACTGATTAAAAATTTTACTTTTGGAAGCTAAGGCTAGAGAAAAAATCATCCATGTCTGTCGTTGTTGAAGTTGAATAACCAGTGGATTTACCGAGCCCAGATCCTGCACCCATCGCTCTACCAATATTCAGTGAAAGTTTGGTTAGTCCCCTTTTTGTCCTTTCTTCGGTACCCGCAGACAGACAGTCAACAATCCCCACATCCGTCAGATCTACCTTCTTGGCTTCCACCACAAACATATAGTTATATTGACATGGTTCACGCACAGACTCACTGCTAGATTTGTCAAAAAAATCTACAGCTGGAGAGTCTGCACAACTCACAACATGCCAAAAAATTAATTGGTAATGTACCTACTACACAACCCTAACTGTGGTAACAAGTTATTCATGACTCAGTACTAGATCTACAAAGTACAAGCTTGAGTTTACCTGAGACCCAGGTGCTGCGACACTTGTTGGTGTAGATACGAAAGCAGCATCAGCGAACAAATCAACTTCTTCTGACTTACTATTTCGATTTTAATCCTGTGTGGGGACAGGTGTTGGTGTATCCAATAGGTCACCAATTAAACTATATCCAAACAAATCCACTTGTGAAGAGCTCCCAGCAGCCGCCTCTGCAAAACGATATCAGAAATAAACTACCATGTTAGTATCCTCAGAAATAAATTACCATGTTATTCTAGATTTTGATAAAGACAGACTTCTTCATTATCCATTTCATAACATTTTCAGTTGGTAAATACTTGACAAGACACTTAATTATCTTGAAGTGTCACTCATCAGTTCCCGTGTCAATACCAGCTTTTCTATAGGGGAAAAGCAAAGGGCTCGTTTTGGCATGAACCCGTTTTTCAAGTTAAAACATTGGATGCTAGGTCAGTTTGGAGGAGACGAAAGTATAGAGTAAAAAGAGGGAAAGTGGCGGGTACGTTTTATTTTAGTGTTTTAGATAATGGAGTTGTGTCAAATGAGTATTGGACGATTGTGGATGTTTCTGAAGATTTTAGCTGGGGTTTGTTTCATTAAGCGATGTCTGCAATGAGTTTGCGGGACAGTCTTATACAGGTGCAGTATTGGTGAGTCCAAACGGAGAGTATCCAAATGAGACGGAAAAAGATAGGCTAGTTTCAGCATTGGATAGATGTTGTATCAAAGAATGGGAGTTGTTTGATGTTGATAACTGTCAATGTAACGATCCACCGTTGGGACTACCAGAGGGTTCTCGTTTGCATACAACTGTTAAGGCCAAAACTAAGTTTGTTGACATTTGAATGTGCCGAAAGAACTCAGGCCGGGCTGGTTTACATGTTATAGTTGTATGTATACGCGAGTTGAATTGCTTAAAACAGTAAGATTCATGATCCAATATGTTAATCAATAATCATAAGATTTATGTTAGTGTGTTTTTACCATTGCAAAAGTCTACCCGACATCAAAATATCAAACGTTTGTGGGATTGGGCCTTATAATCTGTTGCCTAATATATAATTTAGGCAATAGATTACATGGCCCAAAACCTTTGTGGGTTCGGGTCCGTTAAGATTTTCATGTATTGCTAACCATAAAAGATACGTTTTATTAATGCGATATTTATAAAGGTAATACATGAAAACAGACCGAACCCTAATGGCTATGGGGCCTATAATCTGTTGCCTAATAAAAAATATTAGGTATTTAGTCGTCAACCATACATGAGATTTACTTATCTTTGACTATAAATATCACCAACACAATCATCATAATCATAATTCTTTTAATCCAAAGATCGATCATGGATAGATTACCTTCAAACATCATGTTCGACATCTTTTCAAGACTACCAGGTCAATGTTTGGTGTTGGAATTTAACAATCAAGTTAACCAATTTAACTCTAACGAGTACGCAGCAGATAGATCTAGTCTAGTATAACAATTAACACACATATAAAACACAATAAGGATTGTAAAAGAGTAAATAGGAACATACCCTTATAGACACCAGCAATTAATAGAAACCAAGAATAAGAAACGAGTGACTAAGTGGCCACCTCTATGAGTGCTCACACAAACACGTAAACAAGCACGCCTAGATGCTAGTCCTACTCCACGTGTATCCCAATACAACCTTTGTATGCTATACCTTCTGTAAACCAATCACCAAAAACCACCCTTGCTAATGAACCGAAATACAGAAAGATAAATTAGGGTTTGGTCTAATTCGGTTGTAACCAAAATAGAACAGATCCTACCGAAATACACCAAAACTCAAACCCTAATCGAACATAAATGGTTGTCCACTCATTGACAACCTGTAAACCCACGAACACCACCCACTAGAACAGCCTTGGGATCAAATCACAATTCGATTAACCCTAATTGGATCAACCGAATAAGAACAGAAGTAGAAAAGGTGAACCGAAAATGACTTAACCCTAATAAGGGTTTAGTGGTTGCGGCTGTTTTGTGGAGAAGAGGAGTGGAACTGATTTCTCTAATTTTCTAAAGTTGTGTTTTGTGAATTATGAGCTAGGGAGTGGGCTTTATATAGCCACAAATCCCTACTCATGATAAGGATGTGAAACTACACTCCCATCATTATCACAACTCTATTACTCCTCCTTATCTTCACATAATGAACCTAGACACTTCCTAAGAACCTTCTCTAGCCTTCTATCCGGCCAAATCAATAAAGGAATCTATGGGATTACTTGCTAGGTCATTTTGTGGTCCAAACGTTTACATTAAGATACGTTTCGTGAAGTAACAAAAAGCGCTCAAAAATGTTTTAATCGTGTGTGCCCCCAATAGGTCTCACACCCTCCTAGTCGTGCATTGCATCCAACTACCATTCAATCAACAGCTCCCACTTGGAGTTAGAGTAGACAGATAGCCCATACACAAACGACTAGCAACACCTCACATTCGTTTTTAAAAACCAGAAGTTTCTGAGATCAAAGTCATAAACATTCTCAGTAGCATGGTTATTTTGCTTGCTATAATCATCCCTTTGTCAAATACCGTTAAACATGGTATATTGATCCCCAAACTCATTCCACATAGTTTAACCAATTTATAATCTCGTAATAGAATTTTAATTCAGATATACCAAAGTAATCAAGAATCATCTTGCTTACCCTTATGTGGTTTCGGCCAAACAATTATCTGATTAATTCTGGAGAGACGCCAAGGAATTATTCTGCACAAATCAGTGGGATGAAACAAAATCTTTGTTGAATACAAGTGTTGTTAATGATGCATCACATCACATCCAATGAAATAAACTTTATGAACTACCTTTTAGACAACGTTTGACATAGAATTAAAAGTGATATCCACACATACCAGAACTTGTTTGTATTCTCAAGTCTAAGGATGACTTAACTAACCATTTTTGAATTTTACTTATGACAACGGATCCATACAGTAAACATTCGAAGGTTGGGGTGTCCAATATGCATCCCTTGTGAGTAACATATGAGTTTGGTGGGAACCTTCCATATATTCAAAGAATATAACCAACACTCACATTTGCCTTATGTAACAATACTCCCGTATTGTTAACCGACAATGGACTTATTTAGAATGATAAATCATTCAAGGATTAAATATGCAAATATAGGACAAACAATTGTTATGTGAATGATAACAAATACCTCGTATCTTTATTCATCAGAAAATAAAATTGTCTTTACAATCCCAATTATCTAAATGACTAACAAACACAGATTTACATGAAATTACTAGCTGGAAGCATTCCAATATTCCTAGTAAGTTCTGAATGCTTTGGAAAAGCCAACGCTTTTGTAAATGGATCACTAGTTGTCCTCTGTGTGAACTATTTATTCTAAACTTATGTCACCAATTCAATAACTTCGCGGAGGTAGTGAACTTTGGCACGGAAATGTCTAGCACCTTTAGTGATTCCAGACTCATTAGAAACATAGAAAAACACTAAGTTGAGAATTATTAGTATTGTATTAGGGATCTGCAATTTAGGCAGATTCGAAGGTTTATAAAAGAAATCGTTTGAGAAATTGTTGTGTGTTCTTCATAAGTACTGCCAACTAGATTCCGCATAGTTGACAGTATATCAGTGTCTCATTAAGGAACAACGATCCTACACTGCACCTCCATTCAAAATGAACACATATCCAGTCTGAGACTTGAGGTCATCAGCATCCGTCAGATATCCAGCATCAGTGTAGCAAGAAACCCTGAGCTCTCGTTTTAGGTCACCTCTGTAAACTAAAAACATGTCCTTAGTATTTCTGAGATACTTCAGAATGTTCTTAACAATAGTCCAGTGAAGATCACCTGGATTCTGTTGGAATCAACTTGTTATGTTTTGAGCGAACGCAACATCAGGGCGAGTACATCTCACAGCATACATAATAGATCCTATAGCCAAGGCATATGGAACATTTTGCATGCACTGCAATTCAGCAGGTGAAGAGGCACCTTGTAATTTACTCAATCTAAGCTTTTCTTGCATGGGGATACTTCCACGTTTGGAATTCTCCATGTGGAATCGCTTTAATATTTTCTTGATATAAGCACTTTGGCACAAATCAATTAACCGCCGTGATCTATCTCTGTAGATCTTGATTCCAAGAATATATGCAGCTTTACCTAAATCTTTCATAACAAAACATCTTCCAAGGTAGGATTTTACACCTTGTAACATTGGAATGTTGTTTTCCATGATTAATATGTCATCGACATACAAGATTAAGAAAGTAACATTACTCCCAC